>JAQBSW010004714.1:0-65753 GCA_029291075.1 Eudiplozoon nipponicum
ATCAAACATGAAGACTGACCATTTTCTAGTTATCCATGGTTTCCTGATGGTCGTTTCTTTTTAAAAGTGAAATTAAGGCGTAAATTGTAAATAACCTCTCAATCCAGAACAAAATTTGACCTTTCTTTATGATTTATTATTCTTTGAAGTATGAAACTTGATATTATAACAAAACCAAATTTTGAATTAAATAATTTGATTAGTAAGGTAGGCCATTGGCCCGTTGGAGTACTACGTCAAATAAAGAAATTTTGAAAGAAAACGCGAAATAATTGACAATTAAAGCATGGAGCAAATAGGTTATACTTTACATAACTTTCCTTAAGAGATAGATCTGTCTATTTATAAATTTTTTTTAGAAAAAGCATAGAATAATTAAATTAGATTACTTATATAAATTTTAAGCATGTTAATTTTTCTATACAGATTGCGCATCCATTAAAATTAAGAAGAATTATATTCAAGCACAAGGAAAGTAATAACGCGCGCATATTTCATCTTTTTTGTTTCATGCAATAGTTTATATGTTGTATACGACTGGGGAGACTGAATTCACAAAAAATAGCCGCAATTAATCTTAATATTTTGACTATTTCTTTAAAAATAAACGAAAATCATTATGGCTTGATTTATTAATTCGCTAAGAAAATTTTTTATTAATTAATTTTCGATAGTTGATCCTTGCAGTGCATTTTAAGATTTTATGCATATATTTCTTCGTAATATTTTACATTCTTAATCTTTCGACTTGCATTTTTACACGTCTTATTTGTAATTTATCAAACAAAACGGATTGATTTCAATTTTTTCAGCTATTTCGAATAACCACCCTCTGCGAATATTAGCAAGCATTGGAAAAATTTTTAATTCAAATTTAAGATCATCGTGTGAAACGGATAATCTAAAGGTAATATTTATTTCCCTATAGCAAATGTTTATTTGTTATGAATTTTTCTTGCTAATCCATTCACTATTCAGTTTATACTGACAACATGTATATACTAAAACCCTATCATAATGATTAAACGAAATCTCTTCTCCTGATGGCATACTGTCAGTCCTACAATGCCACCTCGGAAGTGACTAGGTGGAATTTCACGTCAAAAGAGATTTAAAGTGGGTTCTGCCTAATGGCAAGATTAATCAAATACATGAGTTGACATATAAATAAAATTTGCATGTAATGCGCTAATTTGGTAGTGCAGTTAAGCAAATGTACCCTATTTCCAACCATCGCCGCAGTCATTATGGCAAGTATATGTTAAGATCCGAATGAGGACGACTCTACTATACTTGAGGACATACCTTTTTTACACCTATGCCATACGTTACTTATACTATCAAAATTTATTTAACAAAATTCTGCAAAATAAATTTAATTCCATGACGCTTTCTCTGATCGCGTTGTGTCTGTTCTTTAAGAATAGATCGGAGCTGGTTGGATCGAACTGTAGCTCAAAATTGACGCCAAATGAACTACATTTGAAGAAAGGATTAACAAATGCTGAAGTTAGTATATAATAGAATTTTGCATCTGGAGCGATGTTTGCGCAGTTCTGTAGATGATTTGCTATACCCTGCCACAAATGTGCTCCGGTTGGTGTCGTAGCTGCGACAAGTTATTTTTAGGTTTCCAATAAAAGCGAGCCCGGTCTACTTGATACATCTCGTTTAAAAACCTACGCAATATTCGTTTCACATTGAGAATATATATAATAACATCCAGCCATAATAATTTAATTAAATTTCTCTTTCTAGGTGCATAGTATTTGTGATATAATGACATATCAAAGTTGGCTATTTGGGAGCTCCGCCTGAATTAACGACTTTCTGATGATATAAGTTGGTGTATACCAGAAATTTGCATATAATTCGCGGCTAGGGTGGCTGACGCTGTGAATGACTGTAAAGAAAACGTGCGCCGGTTTGAGCTCGATCTGCAGCAATTCTGACAAGATCTTGATGTGTTCCCAATTATCTCACAAATGGTCTACTTAATTAATTTTATATGATAACCAATAAGATTTTTAGATAATGTAGGCCAGAAATATACATTTGATATTCCATAATAATACTTTATTTATTAATACATGTTTATTGGTGTAGAACATTTGTTCTTGTTCATAGTTATATGTTAAAACGAATATATACTTATACTTCTGTTTCTATTTCTACTTACGTTATATATATATATATATTCATCTCATTCAAGTAGAATATAAGGGATCATTTAAACGGATATTGTTGATATAAATTGAGCAGTGCAGAAAAGGAAAAAGCAATTAGCCTATTAGACCGGGTTTATTTATATTTCGCATTTATCAGATAGCTCTCAGATTTGCAGCGCAGCGTGTTTATAACTAGGGTACATGTGATTCGGTGTTACGAAACTCATTCTCGATCCCACAAATGCCAGGCATTTCATGTGATTTTGGTTTACATCACAACATTTGCATTTTTCGGTCAGTTACACTTTTAATTGCGCACATTTTTAAACTGTTATGGACCTAAATTACAAACTAGGCAATTGCAATCATTCATTTCATTCTAGGTAAAAGCTTGCAAAATGTGACTTTTTACCAGTAACTTATACACTGTTAAGTGTAAAACGTTATGCGTCAAATTATCCAGTACGTGTCAATATATAGAATGTTTGAAGGAGGGTTTACACTACAAGTCAGACACACGACTATTGAAGATACAGAGTAATTGCAATGCAGATGTTGCAGATAAACTAAATCAAATTGGTAATAATTAAGATTTTAGCGACAATTGGATGGGAATAACTTTTTAGCCTAAAATTGAATTCTAGATAATTGTCTGCTATTGTTCACAGGCCAATAAATTACTACATGAAATAAACGTTTTTGTTGTCTGATAACAGATTTTTGCTAAACGTCTGTAGACAACTTGCAATAAGTAACTTCTTGGTTTTTAAAATGTACTATCCACAATAGTGGATCGTAAAAGCGAGAAGTTCTCGTTTGAAATTGATATATTTTTGCAACGGAAGTAAGTTAGGACTATATTATGCACCAGTAAAATACAACGTTGATAATTGCAATTCATGATTTCGTTACAGGTAATCATCATCATAGTCTACGTTTATTTCGTATCGCAAGTATTTGCAGCAAGAGGAATTACTGAAGCCAACTTAAATCAGCCTGACTACCAATTTGAGGTGTACTTTCCTATAACTGCATTATGGAGTTTTTTCGTGTACATGGGCTATTTTCGCGTGGGCATCTGTCTCATCAATCCACTGCGTGAAGATCAGAGTGGCTATCCAATGAACGCAATTCTGGATTACAATCTCCGCTCCTCAGTGGATATTGGTCTTTCTATGAACCGAGACACTCCAAGTAGGACTAAAAAAATAAATCGTTTTCTAAATTAATATAATTTATATATATATATATATATATATAATTTATATATATATATATAGTATAGCAGCTAAAGTTTTCTTCCTTTAACCATTTTTAAATATTATTCTAAAAATGTGCAACTGTCAACTAGGCTCTCACATTTTATAAATCATGTTTTTCATTCATTAATGCAATACCTAAATTACATAATTCTCTTGTTGATAGAGCACAATAAAGTACTAATAACGTGTGATAATTAATTTCAATGCATTTTAGACCAGATTTTGCCAAATATTTATGTAAATATACGTGCTTATGACCCCATTAAAACAGAAAAACAGATTAAATGTTTTAAATTTGTCACAGAATCAACTAATGAAATAATCTTACCTTGCCACAGCGCTTAGTTATTAAATGACAAACATATAGCAATCCAATTATTTTGCTGCACCACAAGTTTTAACTTCATCCTATAGCAAACTCGAGCTTTTAAATTGGCATATATATATATATTCTAGAAAGTCTTGCTGTCTCACTTCGACTGGAAGCCACACAATCACCAGATTCTTGATGTCCTAAACAACGTTGATATGTTCATTGTCTACATATTCATTTATTCAATTTTGTTACTTAAGTAGCGTGCAAAAAAGCCGAGTGGTGAGGGGACACCACTTGTACCAAATTCCCAAGAAACTCCATGAAATTGGAGCCGGCTTATCCTCCAAAAGGAGTCAGCCGCAGTAAAGTAAGTAAGTACATATTCATTTTGGAGATTCAAACACAAAATTCTCAGTTTCTTTCTTTACAATTAGCTCAGCAAGCCAAATATAAACGAGAATATTAGTTTGAATGACGCTGAAGCCTTCGGAAGTAAGGAAGGAATGCGCACCCAGCCAAAACGAAGACGCAATCGATGTGTAGATAGAAATGGGGAACACTCGGATCTTTACGAAACTGATATTGAAAAGCAACAACCCGGGAACGCATCTCGCGGAGATTCAAAGAATGGCACTCATCATTGATAAATTGGCACATATTTATTCATTTTCACTTTAAAAACTATTTAAATTGAAAAATATTTGTACAAAATTATGTACCCACTTATTTTAAAGCCTTTAAGGAAATTATGTAGTATCAGAAACCAGGTGCTCTATGAGACACTAGAATTGCCAGCAAATACAAAATAACGCTTTATTTGAGTTTACCAGGCGTACCAAAAGACCTATACAAATAAACATACTATAAAATGATATATTTTATTAAAATTTTACTGTTTTTGTGAAATGTGACCATTTTTGTTATTTTCTTTTAGACACACAGACAACCGATGAAGGGGAGCAGGTCTTAAACTTGACGCATCCTAGTCGACACATACTTGATAGTCGTAGATTCCCGCTTCACATAAAGAAACGTCGGCTTGATTTTTAGCCATTTGTTTGAAAAGATGTGCAAAAATATCTTATGAAAGAATGAACATATTCTAGGAAATATTTTTAACACAGGTATAGAAAAAACTTAAATATTTAAAAAATATCTTCTTCTTATTTTTGTCATTTCAATATTTTTCTCTGGCCGTAATATACAACATTAGATTAATCAATGCTGAGATAGCTAATTTCTTCTCTCTACAAGTAAATATATGAAGAACTTGCATTTTGAAATCTTTCTTATTAATTGCACTTTATTCTCATCCTATAAATAAAAATATCATCATTTCAAAATCAATAATGTTCATTTTTATAATTATGTAATCCACATTATATAACACAACAGAATAAGTGGACCATGTTTAAGGAAGGGCGAGTTTCGGAAGAGCCTCTGGTAGAAAGGCAGGATTAACCGGGTTCCTTTGTTATACCTTGTTGCCCGATGGTTTTCGACAGATTTTTACCCATTTAAGATATTTTGGTCAGTGAAGTTATGGGGGGGGGGGTGCGTAATCAGGTGTCCGATATTGTGAGTAATAATTTCTGTCCCCCAGAATTCTGTTATAAATCTCATGTGCATTCTGAAATCCACCGTTGATGCCACAATATCCTAGCAAGCAGGATATGTAAGTGGCGCTTGCAAGCAGTGCCTGTAACAATTCAATCGTCATTCATTAACTAAACTCGACGTCGATTCTCATCAAATAACGCTCGTATAGAACTGGTCGGCTCGTAAATTTTTCTTCTGAAAAGTGAACTATTTGTTCACAATTCATAACTTTTTAGTGGAACGTCGGTCGATAATAAGTCTGGCTTCAGGACATAGGATATGGAGTTTAGTAAAATTGTAGCGTGAAATACTGGTTGCTTGCATAATTTGGTAGAAATTAGTTAAGACGATATAAGATGTGTGATACATTCCACCTAAGTCGATTCATTAGACGTCTTCTGCATTCCTATGTATACACATTTGTTCGCACTTAACAGCAAGGCGGAAATCAACACGACTAAAGACTTAAACCCCAAAATGGGCATAAAAACAGTCTACAAGTCACTTAAAGTAATAGTGACATTTTATAATTCCACTTTACTTTTTGCTACATGGACAATGAATTTAATGTAAGTAATAGGGTCACAACAAGGAATCGCTTATTTTTTTAAAGTCTCACGGTATATAATTGAACGAGCGTTGGTTGCACGGTCGGTGATGAAAATTACTTTTAATCAATATTGCGATCTTGATAGAAACACATGACCCATTATGGGCATACATTTATCAGTATAAACTAAGCAATGGGTAGTGCTGAAAAGACCATTCATCAAGTAGACCGGTTTCTACATTATTGAAAACACATAATGTACTGCTAGGAAATCGCCGTGGACAGGCCCCGAAACTGGACAAGTCTGATTCTGAATCTGGTGTCCTAACCACTAGGCCAGCCTGTCGGACATAACACACAATTTTCAGTTATACACGTGTCCAGATTCCTGCTCTTTGCGCAGCAAATTCCTGACCGTTCGTGGTGGTTTCCCAATAAGGACGACACTGGTCTACTGGATACACTGCCTTTCGTCATTTACAATGCTTTGTTTATACCGACACATCTATGTAAATAGATGGTCAGGTGTTTAAATCAAGATAGCAAAATTAATTTAAATTAACTGTCAGCAACGCGCTTCCAACCAATGTTTGTTTAATTATATTATTGTTAAATTCAATATAACTTCTTCATGTAACATGGCGTCTGTCCTATAATGATAGATTAGAGATGATAAGTTTGAAATTTGGTTCTCAAGTAACGCTATAAAGGCTCTACCTAGAGGAATAGGTAACCAAAACATTTAGTAAGTATATACATATTGAGTATAATGTGCGGAAGAATATCTCAGTTGTTAGAATACCATATCCAGAATCATAAATGCCCAGGCTCCATGCCCATCCGCGGCCAATTCTCGACAGTAAGTGATGAGTTCCCATTATGATTAAAACCAGTCTAATGGATGAATTGACTTTTCTGAACTAAACAATTCTTAGTCTATACTGAAAAATGTATGTACTTAATAGGTCATGTACTTGTATCAAGATCGCAACCTTTATTAAAATTGAGTTTCTGCAGTAACCTTAGCGAAAGTTTTTTGGAAATTCATATACTTATCTAACGCCAGAAGCAAGATAACAGAATTCATAATATTCCTACTGGAACGTATAAATTTCCATGTGTTATCACAACAGGTTTTTAAAAACCAAAAACTTTTCGCCAAAGTGCCATTATTCAACAAAGCACGCCGTAATACAACGAACCTAACGGACTCCAAAGTGACCCTGTCTTATAAATAGCAATGACAGTGTGACTTGTGCAATGTGAATCTGTTTCTGTAGGCACAATTTTGGTCTACGTAAATGATTGTTGGTTAAAATTCGGTCTGGATAGGCCTGTTTTTTCTTTTTATTCCCTTCACATTCTTTTAAAAGGATAGAATTTGCGACCATCCTTGATGTATAACCCCTAAGCCTGGAATTTGCAATGTGAATCTGCTTCTGTAGGCACAATTTGGGTCTACGTAAATGATTGTTGGTTAAAATTCTGTCTGGATAGGCCTGTTTTTTCTTTTTATTCCCTTCACATTCTTTTAAAAGGATAGAATTTGCGACCATCCTTGATGTATTACCCCTGATCCTGGAATGCGTTTTCATATTTTAATCGCCGAGTATCACAACGGCATTTAGTTTAATGCTAATGACGGCTTCCTCCCTCTTTATTACAACAATTAGCCAGTTGAGATACGTTTAAATCTCTTTTCCACGCAACTTGAATACTGCTAAAGTTTATCCTCTAATTTCGGCAGTTTTGCAGTCTTCATGTGACTTGGCATGTGCTCGATAAGCAGCAACTCAAAAACTAGCGATGACAGAACTCTATTTCAAGAACGACTGCTGGCAATATGTTGGATCTGAGCACACATTTCAAAGAATTACTAACGCCTCAAAACACTCGCAAACGTTTAAGCCACATATAGATGTTAATGAATTTTCAGGCTATGATCATCTTTCGCTTTCATAGCCGTTGCCGTTTGTTGGGGATTGTTTTGGGTTAGTGGATTTCATTATCCGCTTTTCTTCAATAGTGCTTTCGAAGTTATTAAACAATTATTGATTACGCGAGTTTGCAATGAGGTCATGAACATCCATCTTATTTTAAATAACTAGTCGTACAACATGGAAAAACTACCGCTACCAATGCGTGTTTGTGCACTTGAAGCTTTAATGTCCATCATCGGAGCACGACGGCAAACTGCCTATCTCTCAGATATTTACACAGGTGGTCCAATAATTATGCAAGCGTGTCTGATACCATTTCTAAACATTTGTAGTCATTTTAAATTTGCCAGGGTTTTCGCATGAAGCAGAATTTCATTTGCTGTCGAGTAGCTAAGTGCTGTGAAACATCGTATATTTTAAGACAGTACAGCATTCGCAGTTGAATCTCATGGCCCAGCTCAAGGGCAAACATTGCCTGTTTACCCGAATATTGTTGATCAGATGACAAAGACAGGTCACAGTCTCGTCCAACAGATGTACGTCGTTATGTCCTGCTTCTATGATTTCATATATGATGCTGTAAAACAGAGTATGCCAATGACCTATTACGGTTAATAGCAAGAATAAAGCGCTGCAGTCTCATGGAATAACAAATTTCATCCAGAATCCATCTTCCTACAGCTTTGTTTTTCGCAAAGTTTTAGCCAAGCTTAGCGTAAAAATCATCGTCAATAAATAGGTTGTCCAAACTCTGCTAAAAGCAAATGGCCAAACTTATAGGTTTTCCTAATTCATTCTATATATTAGCAGCATGGTTGAGAGCTAGTATATAATCATCCACGATCCCCGATACTAATTTTGAAAACAAGTTGAATTATATACAGTATTTCTTTTTTGAGACAACTTAGTAAATTAGTTAGAAGAAAATCGAACTCAATAATTAATTTCGCTTAAATGAATAAGCGGTTCCATTATATAATTTACACTTGAATATATAAATTAGTTATGTATTTCTGTCAGTATAAATTAAACATCGCATAAGATAACAACTAAAATTCATTCACTAGATCGGTTTCTTACTTTTTCGGATCTCTTGAATAAATGGCAAGAATTTTACCACGGAAGGGATATGAAACGGGACAAATTTCCTTTGGAGTCTGTGACTTTATCTATGGCGCCTCACTGCCGTATAATACAAAAATTGTAAGTTGTATACTAACTTGAGGTTTTTTGGTTATTCCTTCTTTTATGTTGAACCTATGCAGCACCAATTTAGATCTAAATATCTCGCTAGCCGCATATAATCCGTCATTAGTGAAGAAACAGTTAAATACTTTTGGTTGCAAAGAACTAATATATATATGCAAGTATGTATTAGGTGTTGCGAATCTAGTAAAAAATTAGTTCAGTTGGGACCAGAAGGATAAACCAAAGGCAGAATGAACGGAAAGTATAATCTCATGCACATTCGTTTCGTGCTTACCGGCGACTCATCAGTAGGAGCCGGTATTACGCCCTTTAACCACTACATATTTGGTCGAAGAATGTGGAATAATAGGACGGTACAATCTCCTAGACGAATGTGTAAACCTGCAATAGTGAAGCTAACATCATATAAAGTCTACGACAAAGCGAATTCAACGCTAACTCACACTATATAATATATATATATATATATATATATATATATAAATATAATATATATATATATACCGAGTCTAGATAAGCTACACTACATACAGGCTATTAAACGATAACATTATTGTCGAAAGGTACGGTACTCAACATGATGGATATCAATTTTATACAAGTTCACCGAAATTGAGAATTCAACTATTACTGAACACCCAGCACCAGAACCCATGCCACTCTTGATCGATATCAGTTATCACATTTCGCGGTAAGCATGACATCATTTAATTCAATTTACAAGAGTTAAGTAATGTTTGTTGCGAAGGGCTAATATATATGCAAATATGTATTAGGTGTTGCAAACCTAGTAACAAATTAGTTCAGTTGGGACCAGAAGGATAAAACAAAGACAGCATGAACGGTAAGTATATAGAAGTTCTTCGCAACAAACAGTATTTAACTGTAATATATTGAATTGAATGATGTCATGCTTACCGCTTAATGTGATAACTGATGTCGATCAAGGCCAGAGTGTTTCGATTTACTAGAGTAACAGGTGCTCAGAAATAGTTGTAATTCTCAATTTCGGTGAAATATAGCATACATTGATATCCATCATGTTAGTACCATGTACCTTTTCGGTACAATCGCGTTGGTATCGATTACTAACACAATAGCCATAGTGTTAGTATCCTTTACAGACACGTTATATATATTATATAGAGTGAGTTAGCTTGGAAGTCGCATTTTCGAGACGTTATATGATGTCAGCTACTCTACTTCAGGTTTACACATTCTTCTAGGAGATTGTACCGCCCTATTTTTCCACGTTCCTCACCCAAATATACAGTGGTTAAAGGGCGTAATACCGGCTCCTACTGATGAGTCGCCAGTAAGTACGAAACGAATGTGCATGAGATTATACTTACCGTTCATGCTGCCTTTGGTTTATCCTTCTGGTCACAACTGAACTTATTTGTTACTAGGTTCGCAACACCTAATACATACTTACTTAGTGAAGAAACACAACGATACATGGGGAAGTACTATTGAGTGAAATTTTTATACAATTAAATTAACATTCATTCCATAGGTGGTGGTAAACAGTACTTAAATCAACGTTGAGAGCTTGATATAAGCGTTATTCCAAATATCTACATATATTCTTTAGATCAAGTTTGCGAGCTTCAAGTAAACACCAATCCCATTGTATTTAACCAGTCGTCGAACAACATAACATCATCAGAGTACGACGGCAAACTGACTATCGTGGATCAAACCGCATTGAATATATATGGAAATCAAATTTAGATATGCGGCTCTCACCTCTAGCAGTCTTGCATACATTGAACTTGACTGAAATGTCGGCTGCACAATTTCTATGCAGTCACGAACATTAACTGTTTGCAGCTTTCGCCACATATACATATATATAGGCAATACAATTTAAACAATAATTGATTGCGCGGGTGGTGGTAACAATTCTTTAAATCAAGTTTGCGAGCTTGAAGGAAACAACAATCCCATTGTATTTAACCAGTCTTCGAACAACATAACAAAACTACCGCCAGCTGCAACGCACTGACGCGTTTCGGCCTTCCATGATCATCATCAGAGTACGACGGCCAACTGACTATCGAGGATCAAACCGCATTGAATATATATGGAAATCAAATTGAGATATGCGGCTCTCACCTCTAGCATTCTCGCATCCATTGAACTTGACTGGAAGTGTCGGCTACACAATTTATATGCGGTCTCGAACATTAACTGTTTACTTCAAGCTCGCAAACTTGATTTAAAGAATTGTTACCACCACCCGCGCAATCAATTATTGTTAAATTGGTGTACTTGATTTTCGTATTGTTAATGTTTATCCATAAAGTTTTGTAGATAAGTATAAACCTCATGATATAATATAGCACTCCGTGAGTGTGTGCACTGTTGATAATAATACGGTGTATATGCGCTTAAAATACAAAAAGGAAGCCCCAACGAAGCGCGAAAGATGAAGATAGCGTTGCGCTTTGGCGTTTGCCTATTTTGCATCTGACATCTACCACAAACAATTTGCTCTACCTAGTGTGATTGACAAAATTCCGGCACAGTTTGCATTCAACTTTATTTTTAATTCGCACTGGTTCTGCTGCCAATCATTTGTTGGCTGATACAGTTCAAGATTGAATTCACGCTAGTCGGAGTACATAACAACTTGATCGGTGCAACATGAGATTGGTGTTGCACGTTCGTTTAAAAACTGAACATGTTCTGTCGTGTACAAAATTGCGACGTGCCAACAAAGCGACTTTTTATTTTAATGAAGGTCGTGTGTGCTTGTATGCTTTCATATTTTTGGCAATTTCAATAAATCAACGGTATCCAGGACCGCACAAACAGAATTAATTTTTGCATGCACTCGTTTTTCCGTATGGCTTTCTAAGCCCCATAAAAATATGCGCAAGAGGATTTATCAAATTACGTAGTTTGGATGGCAGGATTTGGATTTTCCTTTATTAACTGAAACTTACAAAATGTTAGAAGAATTATAGAATTACAATTCTTAGTTTATACTGACATATGTAAGTAATTAATGGGTCAGGTGTTTATATCAAGACCGTAACCTTGATTATAATAATTGTTATCACCACCCGCGCAACCAATGTTCGTTTAATTATATAAATTATAGAATTAAACAATTATTGTTTACGCGACCGGTGATGCAAATTATTTAATTCAAGGTTGCGAGCTTGATATGAACACCAGTGCCGTTATACATACATTTGTCAGTATAAACGTTGCAAAACATAATGAATAAAACCAAATTCATCCAATAGACCGGTTTCGTCCATATTTGGAACTCTGTAATTACTGCTAAGAATTTTGCAGCGAACAGCGCTCGAACTTAGGTACGTTTGCTTTCGAGTCTGTGACTACATACATTACGCCACTCTGACGCACAATCGGCCATCCGGTGGACCACTTTCGCCAGTAATTTGAACTATTCAATTACTGTCAAGAATATTTAGCGACAGAGCTCAAATCTGGGCACGTTTTCTACGGTGTCTGTGACTTCACGAACTGCATGCTATTCGCAATTTCCAAACATATGCAAACTTATGTTTTGAGTTAGCATTTTGGTCAGATGGAGCCTATGTGGCATACCTTAAGAACACGAGTTTCAACAAGTCATCAGAGTCTTTCTTTTTTAGTACAGACACGATGCTACCTGGGGAATTAATATTGAATTGATGATATATATGTGGCCTGCACTTTCATGATTAAAAGAATGCCACACAAAGTAACTTTCATCCAGGAATTATATTTATAATATGAAGTCATTTATTATTATCTATTCGAAATAAAAACATAACATATGAGTTATGAGAATATACTAACATACTAATATTTATAAACGCATAAGGTAAATCAGTTCAATAATTATCATTGTATGATAATGTAATAAAATAATAACTCTTAAGGATAGAACAGATGTTGTATGATATTGAACAGTTTCAGATAAAAAGATAAGCCAGCAAACAATCAGAATAGATGGTCTAATTTACTAATATTTTTTGTAGAATGCATGCATGATTTACTGGTACTTATTTTTTGTTCTTGTAATTGGCTGATGCCAGAAATTTACAAAGACAAAAAATCAAGAATATACGAAGATCAATCTCTCAGAAAACGCGCGCGAGTTCAGGAGTTCAATTAAAATAAGCAAAAGATTGTTATAGAAATATTAAATGACTAACCAAAATTAAAAACTATTCTAAATTTGTCAAAATATCCATTAATATACATACTTTACGCACTAAGATTGTAATTCAATAAACGTAAGAGTAAAAACTACCACCGTAAAATATGCCACATGCATAACTGAAACGTTTTTGATTGATAAAGGGATGATAATAATTATTTAAATCAGAGTTGCGAGCTTGATAGAAATACAAATCCAATTATTTATTCATTAAAACAATAATTGATTACGCGTGTGGGGGTAACAATTCTTTAAATCAAGTTTGCGAGCATGAAGTAAATATGAACAGCTTCGACCTTATTTGGAAATTTTCAAGTACAGTTCAGAAATTTGCTGCAGATTGGGCTCAGATCTGCGAACATTTTTTATGGAGTCCGTGTCTCTATTAAATGCGCTATCCTGGATCATGCCACACACAAAGTTAGGTTATATGAAAACTTATGATTTTGGAGCCTATGTGGTGTCTATTCATACATAAAGTTCCAACTAGCAATGTCAATCTGCCAATATGGATACCTAATAAAACAGGCCCACCTTCGAACTCTGTTCATGACACAATTCTATATAGTACCTGAAGATTTCCTAATGAGAACTATACGGGTCTATTGGATGAAATGCATTTTTCTGATTTAAAATGCTTAATTTATTCTGAACAAAGTTATCGCTGCTTGGATTGGAGTTTGTATCAAGTTTGTAATCTTGATTTAATTACTTGTTATAACCGCCTGCGCAATCACTTAATTTCTAAATAAATGAATCATTAATTCAAAATCCTTTCCACATTTAGTGTGCTATCTGTTATATAATGGCAGACTGAGGTGTCTGGTTAGAAATTTAGATCTAACGAGACGCCACATAGGCCCCACCTGAAGGAATGCTAAAAAAACATTATTTAGCATATAACTGGAAATTTTTTGTAGTGTGGATCAGTGTAGCACAAATGATATAGTCAGAAACTCAGAAACAAACGTACCCAGATTCATATCCTGTCCGTGAAAAAATTCTGGACAGAATTTGAAGAGTTTACAATATGGACTAAACCGGTTTACTGAATTAATCGCAATTTCTACATTATATAATGCTTAATTTGTAACGTCAAACTTATATATATATATATATATATATATATATATATATATATATATATAATTGCATTAGTATCTATATCAGGATCGCCACAGTGGTTCAAATTATTGATATAACCTTTTGCACAACAAATGTTCAGTTAATTATATACAGAAGACGAAGACACCGTTGAATTCCGCAATAAATCTCTTGCATCTTAAAGTTACATCAGATAAAATAGATATATTTTATCTGAGGATAATAAATAGAATTGCACAATCCAGAAATGCCGGTTTAATTGATAAAGCTGCTACTGAAGCCACACACCGATTGAGGTATATAAAATAACGATGTACAAAATAAGAAAACACGCAAAATTATTCAACAAGTTCACGAGTAGCAATTTAAAATTCTTTCCCCAATGCAATTGCCAGATTGTTATTTCGCTTACAAGAACCATTTAGGAAGGTATTTAAAGATTTTGTGTTATCTTCAGGCAAGTTGGTTTAAATAGATTAAGATATTAATATTTCAAATAAGATAATAATAATTATTGGGGTGACGTATTCTATTTAAAATTTTCCAGCTGAGGAAGCTTATTTCATTTTACTTCATACAGTAGACCACAGTGTAATCATTCCAGGTCTCAACATGATCTACTGAAACTAATTGTGCTATACATGAAAGATAAACTCTTTCGCTTTACTGGAGTCATTGATAAACAAGTGGACGGTGTAAAAATAGTGAGTCCCTATCTCCTGCGTTAGTGGCAATTTTCCATGGTTTTGGGTTATACATCACTAAATCTTAAAAAAATTATATGTGTGCAGTGTATACATTATGTTGAAGAAATATTTCTCGTTCTTAAAAACAGATTAATGAAATTAATATAAAATTGTGTAAAAGGTTCAACATAATATCAGTTTCACGTCAGAACATGAAAAGGTGTGTGTCTACACTTCTTGGAATTCCAATTAAAGACAGATTTTATTGTTAAATTAAACAGAATAATTTGCCACTTTAGATAAGGAGCTCTACAGTTCCGACCCCCTTAACCGTTTACAAAAGCTCCGGTAAAACGAAAGAGTTTCCTAGCACAGTCGACCCTTTATAAAATGATGTCAATATTTTCCTCAACAGGATCAATAATAAACTTATGCGTTGCAACTTTAATTAAACTTGCCTCATTATTAACATTTAAAAATTTCATTTACACTCTTAACTGATTTAGCAACAGAATAATTTACCATTATTTTAAAAAAGGGGTATTTTATGTAAACTAACAATTTAGCTAATGCATAGAACAGAGTATTTTCCATGAATAGCTTAATCGGAGAATAATTCGAATAAATACGCATTCAAAATAGTGCGTTTCGCGTTTTCACACACAATTCCCGTTTCAACTTTCTACCAGTTTTGCTTTTAAATGCTTATAAATATGTATATTTTTAATTGTTCAAAGTAAAATGAGAAGGAACTATTTTTTATCTTTGCACAATCGAACACTACTATTTGTTATATTTTTATTTTAACGTAATCGTATTTTCTCTTTTTATGATATTTTAATGATATTTATTTTTCTTTTAATTTGATTCTATCTAAGAATTTGAATTGAATATTTGTAATAACTTATATTTTTCTACCTTAATAACTACGTTAGCTGTTCCTTCTTAATATTATTTCTTCCTTGTCTCTTCTTCAGTCAAATCTGCTATTTGATTTTGAAAAACGTGAAAGTAGTCAAATTGAATATATTGAGGCTATTGCAAGATATTTGGTTATTTGATTCCCGTTTAGGTTCAAAATGTTATTTTCTTTCAAATTCATAATTTTATTGAGATTTTTCGACACCCAATTTAAGGTACCTTCATTGGAATAAATTGGATTCCACCAAATTGAGACAGATATTAAAGCAATTGTCTTCATTTTATGTGATGAGTTTTGGACTTAAAAAGGAACGCGGAAATGAGCATAGAAACTTTTCAATCAAAATATTTACTGGACTAGAATAACCTTCGTAAACTAAACATTGGACCAGGTAATTGTGCAACGCCCAGTCGCGCATAAATTTATTTCTTTAAAGGATATCTGATTATTTAGTCCAATACGTAATGTTTGTCCGTAGATAATCTAAAAGTTTCTCATATCACCTATTTAATAGAGAAAGCTTTCTCGAATTCATTTAGTTGCTTCTAATAAATTTTATATTGCTTCATAATTGCATTTTTCGAGCTTGCGTTATTAAGACGATATTAATAAAACATGTAATAAAAGCGACTATTCACTGATTAATTACCCTTATTGCATTTCTCAATTTTGAATTTACAGTTTTCCATCCTCCTTAATGGCTGTGTACGTTCAGCTAAAATACTTGTCAGTAAAATTTAAAGTGCGTTTATTTTAAATTTCTTCAAATATAGGCAGGTTGCACAAAATGACGTCAAAATATATAATATAATCTCTGCACGCTTCAAATAACGGAATATTTGCTTCCAGATAAATTTTTGTGTGTCCAATTAGCCTCGTTGAGTACCATTCGTGTGATTAAATGCGTGTCTTATTCTATAGGGAACAATACTCCTCCATCCGTTATTTAATGCAAATTACTTCTATCGTATTGCCCTAGCAGCACGCCATGGCAGAATACGCTTTGAATAAACGCTTTAGCTCTGCCAAGTTTATCTTTAGCTGGCAAAATTCTATTTGGCGCATTATATGGCTTGACATTTTGTTTTACATTTGTGGCTTCCTCTCAATGGCGTTGCTGTATAATCTGGTGCTAGTTAACTATCCAGATCACAAATCAAACTTTGAGGCTTTGGTTAATTATTTTAAGATGAGACGAACAACAATACCATTATCTTTTCTAATGAGTTTCTTCCTGTATCGCGTCCTCAGTTTGTGGTGGAGCTATTGTGATAGCATTGTGTTGATGCCATCCTATGCGTATAAAATTCAATTTTACTTCATCCACTCTGTTGGCTATCGCAGTCAAAACACGGAAGAGATGTTTGGCCTCCGGAAACGTCTTCTCCGATATCTACATTTGGCGTGGATACTTCAGATGGTGAAATGCAGTTTTCTTATACGAAATCGTTTCAGGCCATACAATAACAGTTTTATTGGCCTCTGTTATTGTTTTTATGCTAAATCAAAGCGTCAACGGATATCGTGGCAAACAATGATGATACAAATAAATGAGGATCCTGTGGTTAAAGAAACATACGGGAAACTTATTACTGATGAAGAGATAAATATATTTGCCAAACGAGCACAACACTTAGGTAAGTTATTAAAGTGAGAAATATGCATTAATTTGTTGATTTTCAAACTTCAATAGAACCACAATAAAAATGATAAATAAACTGCTAATGTTTATAATTAATTGAGATTAGCTAGGGATTAGCTTTTAGCAATACTCACTTTTGAGGCCGAGAACGCTCCAAATGTTTTATCTCGGACTAAAGTGTATACAAAAGAAAGTCCTTGCAGAAGTACACGAATGGAGATGAAGCAGTCAGTTCAATGACGCAAGCAGCCTTCAAGCCGCAAAAGTAAATATAAAATAATAAATATTTGCATTGTGTTTTACTAAATGGATGCGCTTTATACGAGCAAACCCCAATAAATTATTGATTAAAAATAAATTATTTGTATTGAAATAACCAAAATGAATTCTGGCGGATTTGAGAACTTATTAAGAGTATTTTCTTCACAAATGAACATTTTGACTGCGGAGTGCGATAATTAAGACTCGGCTGGACGACACACTTATAATAAATTCTGAGGGAAACTGTATAAACAATAATACTAATATAGGTAAAGTCAATATAGCTGTCACAAGCAAGGGTTTTCAATGCCACATAGATTTTTTTCAGCTGTCATTGAGTTAAAAATTTGCTGTTCCCATTATGTTTAATTGTGAACAAAATTTCTTTTAAACATTTTTTCTAAGTTCAGTTTATTTTAATCTAATTTGGGAATTTAAATTTAACAACAATTCAATTTTTCGTCCAGTTATACAAAACATTAACTTCCGCGTCAATTACCCGTGTGTTATTTGGTGTTATTGGTTAAAAATCGGAACGGTAGATATTTCGTTTCATATACGTTAAACAAAAAAATATTTTTCAATGCCTCGCGTGACATCAATGATATATGAATTAAACAGTTTTGTGCCTCACAAAAAAATTAAAATAACAGTTTTCACGTTTTACAAAGCAAAAATCGTTTACAGCTATGACTTTTATCTGTTAGTGAAAGAAACTATATTTAACGCCAGATGAAGAGTATGGTTCAAATTATGGAAATTTAAAAATAGCTAACATATTACGAACAAAATATTTACAAATGATTCAATTTTATAAAAACACAATTTTTTAATCTGCAATTAACGTAAATTCAATTATTCAATTGTGCGTCATTCTAACATTAAATTGTAATTATGTTTGCTTAAACTTTTTTATTACATTTTTTGTGATCAAATTTTAATAAGTTTGCCTACGAAAACAATTAACGTCAGAATAAGTGACTGCGCAAATTCTATCCGACATGTATTGATTACAGGGTAAATAGTCGTCTGGTCGTACACTGCAGGATCAGTTGCTTCTTTTAAACACATTTTCAAGCTGGATATAAACAAAAATCATATTATATCTAGCCAGTTGCTCAACATAAAGACTAACGTATGTCACACGTACTGACGTGTTTCAACTTTTCATGATCATCATCATAGCATGACGGAAAACTGACTTGCGAGGATCCAAATGCATTTCATAAAAAAAGGATAGCAGTTATATATGCGACTTTCACCTCTGGCAGTAAAATCAGTATATCGTATTTTCTTTCATATATATATATATATATATATATATATATATATATATATATTCATTCGGTTTGATCCTCGATAGTCACTTTAAAGTCGTGCCCTAGTGCTAATCAGTAAAACTTTAAACGCGTCATAATGTGTCTCTGACGGTAGAATTGTTATGATTTGCGACTGACTAAATGCAATGAAATTGGAGCTTATCTTTAATTCAAAAGCAGGATTCAAACAGCTTTGTTAACACTAATTAAATCAAGGCTTCGATCTTAATTAAACCACCAATCCCTATATATATTTCTTTTTGTCAGTATAAGCTAAGCATTCTATAATTTAGAAAAGGTAATTCATCCAATAGACTAGTTTCGTTCTTATTGCGAACTCATTAATTACTGCCCAGAATTTGCCGCGTACCGCGCTTAGTTTATACTAACAAGTCTATATTTAATGGGATTGGTATTTATATCAAAAACGCAAACTTGATTCAATTAACTGTTATTATCACGTGTGCAATCAATGATCGTTTAACATTGTTACCATATATTGATTGCTTCAGTTTTTTTTAAACTCACGAAAATAATTCTTTTATAATTTTTCAACATGTCTGGTGTCGGCTGAAATTCAGCCTACAATATTTGTGTTCCTTTTCATTCAAAAATATAAATTATGTTTCGATTTATCTACCCCGGACATAATATAGCAACAGAAACTTTTTCAAAAAAAATTGTGTTAGGAAATGACGCATATGAACCAGAATTCTGGCTTCCATTGGTGTGGAGCACAAAATTGCTACGAGAGGCTGGCCAAAATAACGAGTTTGACAGTGAAAATTTCTACAGTGAATTCATTGATATGCTCAATGAATATCGAACAAAACTTGGAAGCATTGCTCTAAAACGACTTTTTGGCATTCCTCTTGTTTATCAACAGGTGAGTACAAAGCAGATTTGTAATAAATATTTCGGTTCATTGATTAATCTTTACTGTCGAGAGACAGCCGATAGTAAACACCAAAGTTGCCCTACACTATGATTGATTTTCACGAATTTAAAATAACATAAAACTGTTTTTAACCTTGATAGTACTGTTAAAAAGCAATGAGATGCTTGAACTTGAATGTACCTGATCAGTGTTCAATAATGACGAACCCGCTCTACTTTATAAATGACACCTGATGTTTAGTTTTTATTTAAATATTTTAAAAAAAATATATATATACATAATAAAATTCAGCTTTTATACTCTAAGTTTATACCGTTTTTCCAGTTGCCAGGATGTATGTTTTTTATTGACAGATCAGAGATTGCTGGCTGGAACTTGATGACGACGGCCATGTAGCATAGGGACCACCTGAAGGGAAGATCGGCAAAAACACATAAGAGGGTATGCAACCTAAAATTCCACGTAGCGCGCGTATTGAATGGCGTTGTAAATGATTTGCAAGACTGAATCAAATGTACCCTGGTGTGAGTCCCTACGGTGGAAAGACTCGCAAGCACGTGATGTGTTCCGAAAAAGTACCAGACCGGTATACTTAATGAATTACGTGTGCTATCTTTTGCTATGTTTAGTTTATACTGACATATATTTCGGGGTCGCTTTCGACTTTATATCCTGAAAAGCGTTATCCAGTATGTTATTCAATGAAAGACCCCACACCTTCTGGTAAATTATTATTGCGTAAATGTGAAATGGCAGATATCATAGTTAAATAAGATTTCAGAATGAAAAAATTATAGCATAAATTAAAAAACGCAATTAATCGACGACAGATCATTAGATGCTGGGTTTTAAACAAGTAACGGTTGGCTAGGAATATTGAAATTACTTTTTTACGCAACAAAAGCCGCAGACGGTATGCTAATTTTTAATCACATACAAATTGATAAGTTGTGGTGAAACCTCTTCGGTATAGCTTTATGTCTACTTGATTAATTTCAATTGTTGCATTATACTAAATTTAATTTAAGCATACAATATACACACATCGATATATAACCTAAACATGTCATTATACACGAATTTAATATCACTTCTCTAGGTAGCATTGTGATTATCTTATAATACCACATAAAGGAAAGCTTTGTGAAAACTTATGTCGACCTAGATAACAGGGAGGAACCACATTAAGTAATGAATGACCAAATAATCAATTGTTTCATAATTTAAGAATTACGTGCATTGCGTGACTACCGTATCGTAGAGGATGATTGCAAAGCTTGTTAACCAAACGCCCTAGGAGCAAATTCCAGCTGCGGTAAATCTGGCCACTTCTGATAAGTGTCCAATAAGGAAGAAACGGTCTAAAGCATAAATTGTCTTTGCTACCGTGTGCTATGTTTAGTTTGCTGAAATCATATATATATATATATATATATATATATATATATCGTTTCAAATCCTGCTATTGTTCATATAAATATATATATATATATATATATATATATATATATATATATATTAGACACATTAGTTTTTACCTCATGCCACATTAATATTATAAACTCCTTATATATATATGTATATATATATATATATATATATATATATATATTTATATATAGAGCCGTCTCTGGTAGCATCGACAAAGCACAATAAATGTCGCGATTTGTTACGCGATAAATTATATATTGAACAAGAGTTTGATTAACCACATTTAGTGTCTTTTGTGAACAGTTCTGAAATTAAGTGCCGATAGGGGAATGTAAATATTGATTCATTAAAACTAATTTTTTTTTCAACTTGAATTAAACCATGCTCGGTCTGGCATGCCATCACACCGTTGAAATTGTTATTGCTTAAAAACTGAAGAATTAGACCAAAAAAATATTTTTTCAAGAAGAATGGCCTCATTTACAAAAATGGTGCTTATTCAAAATTTAGCATCATGTACATTTAAAAAATATCACTGTTAAAGTGGAGCCAGGAGTCGTGTAGTACTAATAAATCGCTTTCTGTTGGCGAGTATTTATTTTCTGTGGCTTTCAATTTCCTGGAATAAAATGCGTTGCGATGCATTTCACCAGCGACTTCTTGTTTTAATGTGGTGTCCATGGCTACATCGGATGTGTCATTTGACATCTTCACTGATGTATTTAGCTACACGGCATGTAGTGTTGTATGTTGCGCAAGTAGACTTTATATCTGTTCAAATACTAGCTGGTCTTTTGCGTCCTAGTGTAGACCCGAGTTATATATATATATATATATATATATATATATATATATATATATATATATAATTAGGGAAAAATACATGAATAACTAAGTGGATAATGGCACTTATATCGAGACTACTAAACTTCACTTTACAATCTTGCATTTATATACATCCTGGATTTTCATTTGATTATGTGTGTAGCAACAAATCTGACTCGGTTTTACTCCTATTTATTGTTTTGGCTGATTAGGATGTGTGTAGTGTATGTGTTTGTGTGTGTCAGTACATGGTGAGTTTCCAATAAGGATGAAACCGGTCTGCTGGATGAATTGCCTTTTCTTCACTATAGAATTCTTAGTTTATGCTGACATATGTAAGTAATTAATGGGCCAGTTGCTTATGTCAAGATCGCAACCATGATTATACTAATTGTTATCACCACCCGTGCAACCAATGTTCGTTAAATTATATAAATGTTCATTTCAATACCACTTCCCTTTGTTGTGTTGTGTCTGTTCAGTAATGACAGATTTGGAATGGCTATTGGGAACTTTATGTCAAAATGGATGCCATTTCAGCTCGACCTAAACGCAAAATTGACTAACTACGTTACATCAGCTAGTATATAAATGCAAATTGTGTGTAGTGTAGTGTGTGGCAAGGTAGCTCTGTGGTTAGAGCACCAGATTAGGATGCAGGCGTGCCCAGGTTCGAGCACTGTCCGCGGCAAACTCTGGGCAGTACATGATGATTTCCCAACAAGGATGAAACCGGTATAGTGGATGAATTTCCTTTTCTAAACTATACAATTATTAGTTTATACTGACATATTAATGGGCCAGGCTCTTATATCAAGATCGCACACTTGATTTTACTAATCCAATCGAATGTTTGTTGTATCTGATCGAGGGAGTGTTTGGTCTTGCTTGGATGCAAGTTAATTTTTGTAATGTTTCGTTATTTCTGCCCAGTCGATTAGAATATCATGTTGATGAAACTTTTGAATATTTAGACCAGGTGTTTGTTGTTCTATAAAAAGGGCTTCATAAATATATAATTATTTTTATGATTTATACTTTATGTAGAATTGAGAAGTTAGTAAAATTGACTGGGTGCCCTGTTTCCAATATATACTCGGAAATAATTGATTTTCCTGAGGGTGCCAAGCCTCTTTTAATCAATTTCTGCGGTAAATGTTGCTGGATTCTTTTGATCAATTGCTTCTTCGTGCGTCCAATATATGTGCTACCGCACATATATGAGAATTTTTAGACTATGAATGATTTGGAGAGAATTGACAATTAATCTTCGAAATACAACCTCATGAGTCTTTTTGTGCTAAAAGGATGTATATCAATGAAAGATTGTAAAGTGAAGTTTCGTGGTTTCAAAATAAATAGCCAATATCCACTTTGATATTAATGTGTTTTTTTCACAAATAGAAATATACTGTGTAATATTCGAAGGCAATGGATATAATAAAGAATATATACAAGTTTTTGTCTGTTTGTATTTGGGTGTGTTCATATGAATTTGCATACCAGCGAATGCTAGTTGTGTCATAAAGATGGAGTAATTTTGTAGTGATTTTTTTGATAACATAGCGATTTAAATGAACTTCTGTATTGTTAGCCCTGGATTTTATTAGCTCAACTTATTTAAGCAGTATTCCTTTTTTATTATTTACATATGTAATATTAAGTTCTTTTTCTTAAAATGGGAGTCAAAATATATTATGGTATATTAAGTGGTAAGAATATACTTCAAATTGATTTCAACCAGAAATATTTTGAGAAAAGATGAATTAATAAATATACATATCAGAGACACTTATAAAGATAAATTTGATCATACCTCGATTTATTGTTTATTGCCTGATACTTTTCATCAATTTTAGAAGTATTTAATCCTTATTACATTTGGAAATTTTTAATAGAAGCATGGGAAGTAATGACCGCAATTTTGATTGAACATCCATACTTTACATTCGTTATTATAACATATATATGTAAAGTATCATTTGCTACTTATTGAAATAAGTAGCGTGATTATAATTTTAAATTTTTGTTCATGTAACGTTTTCACAAGAGCTTAATTGACAAGATCTTTGAAAAGATTCGTCAAAAATTAGTCTAGACAGGTTCTTCAAATAGATATTTATCTTAAATTTTATTTTACTACTTGTAAAATGTAGTTTAGATCAAAGTAAGTAAGCGGCAATTACGAAAGTCGGATTATTCTTAAAATAAACTTAAACATCTTTTAGAATAATGTAAGCTAACTCAAATCTGGTTATTAATATAATAATAATAATAAATTTGTGCCGACCACTATAATCTCCGTTAAAGCTTCAAGGAAACATTATTCAAAATAATTTCTAACTCGCTAATTTGAAAGCTTATGCTATTTGATACATAATATAATTTTTATTAAATTGTTATCATTTAGTCACTTATAATAAATAAGAAATGCTTCAGATGTTTTCGTTTTAAAATTAATTGTGGGGTTTAGGATATTTTTCTGCGTTTTCAGTATTCATGTTATTCTCCTGCTAACTAGTGATAATTTTTTACACCTACTTCATGTTATGGAACGAAAATTAATTAAACATCAATTTAATGGAAGATGCAACTTCTATCGTACTAACGCGCTATAGTCTTTATGATTTTTTGAATATTTTTCAATGTTAAGGGGTTAATTTTGATAAATACTGAGTTCTTCTTTTCATTTAATTTAGGGCTTATATATATACATATATATATATATATATATATATATATATATAACTGGATAAATAAGCAACTTATATTTTCGTCAGTTCATATGCCATCATATAATTATTTACCCAGGAGATATATAAACAATAAAATATAGAAGTTTGCATTCCAGGGCCAGATCAGGATGATTATACATTTTTACACAAACTAGTATTAAGCAATTAAACAATCATTTATTGCGTGGGTGGTGATAAAATTTATTTAAATTAAGTTTGCGAGCTTGAAGTAAGCACCAATTCTATCGTATATAACCAGTCGTGCAGCTGGTGGTAGTTGTGATAATTTGTTCGACGACTGGTTAAATACAATGGATTGGTGTTTACTTCAAGTTTGCGAACTTGATTTAAATAATAGTAGTAAGCATCTTTGATCAACGCTTCAGTAAACATCCTTCTTATATGTAGATGTTTTAAACATAGCCCGAAATTTTACTAAATTTTGTATGGTCAATAATGACGGTCATTCACATTTGCTCTAGTTTCAATAATAATTCAACATAACTATTGAAGATGTTATATCCTTGACTAAATTGTAATTAACACTCCAAGGTTGAGCACGTGGAGACAATAATTCTGTTAGTGAGGTTCTCTGGATTGAGGTAAACATCAATCTCATTGTATTAATCCCGTAGCACAACGTTGCAAAACTAACATAACTCACACCTATTGACGAGTTTCGACCTTCTATGTTAATTAACAAAGCACGACGGCAATCAGACTAATGTGACCATGCACCATGTATTTTGAGCGCTTTAATAATAAATATTATAAAATACTATAGCAAAAAGCCTACACTGGGATGATTGTAGAGTGGAATTTTTCAAAAACAAGTTATGTTTATTGCTAGTTTAGTCGTTGTTGACTTAGACCTATAATAGTTGAGTCATTTAAGCGGATTCCCTCAGAATTTATTTTAAGACTGTAGTCCAGCTGTGACTTAATTTTCCCCAACTCCGCAGTCAAAGTGTCATTTGTGCGGACAATACTCGTTCTAAGTTTTCCAATCTATCAGAAGTCAGTTTGGTGAATTCAAAAAAAATTATTTATTTTTAATAAATTAAGTCCAGTTAGTAAAACAAAATACAAACATTTATTATTTTATATTCACTTCTGCGGATCGAAGACTGCTTCCACCATTTTGCTGATTGTTTTATCTTAATTAATGCACTTCTGCGACGACTTTCTGTTATATGCACTTCAACTCTAATTAGGACAATTGAAGCACTCTCTGTTTCAAAGGTGGCTATTGCTACATCTTCTCCCCTCAGGAGTCAGCCTTAGCACCCTACCTAAACGAGCTAGTGGGACAGCTCGCGGGTCGTCAGGAATGTTAATGAAAACGGTATTGTGCCCAGCGTCAACATTTGCCACACGATATCGACCATCATTGACAGCCTATAGTGTCATTGGATCGATCTTCGCGACCATTGCATAGTCGCGAGTCTGTGTAGGCCGTCTTGCGTAGGCCTGTCTCTGTGTAGCGCCCACATTTTAAGCTAGCTGTTTTAGGCGCTCCTGAATAAACGGTATGATGCAGCGCTCATGATATCCTTCGATTACGGGTTCACCTGGCAGTCTAATATACCATTTCTATACCATGGTTTTTGGAGCGAATCCTGTGGCTTTTGATAATGTTATATCACATGGCCCACACGACCTAATTTAACTTATCTATCCAAGATCCAGTGTTCTCGTTGCATCAACATCATAATACCTCATTTATCGTTCAGTGTGCTCGCTCAGCCGTCGCGTTAGTCTGCGAGTGGTTAGTGACTGCGCGCGAATGTATTATGTAAAGGCTCGTGCACCACTGATTAAATTCTCTCGATTCGAACTGTGCAACCTGGTCCGTAACAATAACCTGTGGTGCACCAAATCGACTGAGCCATCGCACTTCTAAGCGATTTACAGTCTTTTCTGTCATGATTTCCTGCAGCACGAGCCACCGACTTGAAATCTACAAGGTCAATATGCAGAAATTGGTTCCGTGTAGTGGCATTGAAGCCAATCAGGTTGACCTTTACTCTTTTTTGTGGGTTACAACGATGGCATGTAGTGCATTGTGGACAATAGTTACGAATGTTTTTTTGGAAAGGCAAGGCAAATGCAAATGTGCGAGCAATGGTACCTCCACTGCTAACTTTCACCAGTCTTTGGTCCGAAAGCTAATTTGCCAATATTCCTGTTAAAAGTCCAGAACGGAAAACCATTTTCCTCACGCTAACTGCAGGAATAGATCACGCAGAGCCGACATGCGATACGAGTCATGTTTAATTAACGATCTATCATTTTCCGTAAGGTAAACCATGGGAGCTCGAGAAACAGATGAGGCTGGTTTAAGAACGCCGGTCTCTATCATCTCTTGTGTTTCCAGAGTCGCTGCTGCTGATTTATTTGGAGAAGCACCATATAAATTTGGCTGTTCGTAACCTTCAGTTAATTCTAGCCATAGTTTAAAGCGATCGACCTTTAGTCCTGGACATTCGCTGCAATCAGAGAGCTTGAATATAGCGTTTTATTGGCTTAGAAACTCTTTCCACAACCTTGGCAGACAACTGGTCTCCATCGAAACATTAGGGCTGAATATCGACTTTAAGGAATTCGGGCTTTTCGGCCTCAAGAGACATATACGTTTATTTTGACAATCGATCCTCGTAACCCATTTCTTAATGAAATCAATTCCCATAAGGGGCATTTGAGTATTCGCTACGACCAAAGTAATATAGTAAGCATTATTAAAAATTTAATGTCCGATTCGCCCGCAGCTATCATCGACGTCTACGATGCCTGATATGAATTTGCTCTCATAGGTTTCACGTTGTTTAGCAGCCAAGTCAATAGTAATATCGACAAATCAGCGCCCGTATCCAATTTAATTTTAAACGGTTGCCCGTTAAAGCGCACTAAAAATTGAACTTTAATCAAATCCTTACACGTGGCAAAATATCCAATACTTTTATTCCTTCGAAAGCCATCTGATTGTGAACCAGTTTTAGGGTGCTCTGCTGTCTTCTTCTCTTAATCTACAAATCTGAGCATCCAAAGGATTTATCTTTTGGGCATGATCCAGACTATCATTATTGGCGATATCTTGGACCCTATTTAACCATTGAACTAGCCGTTCTCTTGGAAAACTATGTTGATATTGCTACCTCGCAGGCGATGTATTCGTCGCAGACGTTGTCATTATATATTGACCTAGTTGAAACCATTGGCTGCCGCCGTTCGTCCCGGACTGGCCTATTATGCCGCAAAGATTTCTAATAAGTTATGTCGCCCCTGTTGAATGTAGTAACGGGACTCATGCATGGTGTCGCAGAAGCCAATGTGGTGGTCATCATAGGCGAAATCTGTAGAACCTAAGTTCTTTCTTCAAGGCCTTTCTGCGCGCTCAAAATTGCGCCATATCTAGTAGGATCCAGCAGCACAAACATGCTGGTCTCATGCGGTTGCAACCCGAGGAAAGACTCAGTTAGCTCGAAGAACCCCCGCTTGATGCATGCCATTTAATAAAGGAACATCGCACCCAGTAATTGTTTCAGTCTGTACAATTCTGAAAAGCCCTCCAGAGGAGTAGTTCCGAAGTGATCCAACATTCCTTTTTTTACATTTTTATTGTGTCAAGCTGACAGGCAATTCTCATTGGACTGTAACTGTCCGGTCAATTAATTCCTGGACAGCCACGCGCACAGTAGGTGCTTCTAATGAAAATTCTTGTAAACGAACAGAGACTTCAAATATTTGAACCACAACTGTGGCATTTCCACATCCAAGGATGCAAACAAAGGCTTAAATTATGATGAAAGTCAGAAAAAACTCATCCATTTGAATGAAAACACCGGTATATGCCCGTCTGACGCTCAAAGGCTGCGTCTATTATTGTGCAGATTGTTTAATCTTTTTGCGAGGACTATCTAGTGTATTCAATTTAGCCCTTGATAGGCACATTGGAGCGTTCTTGGCCTCAAAGCTGGCTATGACTACATTCATTTCGATAAAGAAATCATAATTCGACTCTGCATGCACAAATAGCCGGTAAAAAATTAAATAAAATAATTAAACAATTTGGTTGTTTACCTATTTACATTTATCTCATATTCATAGAAACTGTAAACTACCACGCGTTCAATAAGCTGTCACTTATATTCACGGCAATTTAAAAATAGTAACTTGTCTTTAGTACAATGTTAAGTTAATATTTCGAAAATGAAATCTTAATAATATTTTGTTCTACAGCCATTTATATTAGAGCTCGTTATTGCAATATTATGACTGTGTTGAATAGACTTCAGTGACTTGTAAGCTGTCCAGTGACGTCTGTATTCAGACTAGCCATTTTATCTACACTGATCGTGAATTCGAAAGAGCAAATAAGTAAGATCAATGATATAACCCTGCATGTAAACATTTCTGAAGCTTGCTTTCACAATATCTTCACGAAATGTTGTTATGTGTTGGTTTCGGTGAACAAATATGTAACGCTGTCATTCTAGTGATATACGCGCTAGTTCTTCAAAATCAAGAATACGTAAATATGGTGTGTTTAAATGAATGTGAAAACAGATATCGATCGAGGTCTAGTATAAGGCTTTTCTGGAATAGCAGGGATTCAGAATGGTTGTTATTCTCATTTGTTATTTAATTGAACCTATATTCATAATCATAGTGTCAATACTCTTTATATTAGCGTATATTTGACGGTGAGTTGGCTCTGAAGAGCCTTTGCCATGGAGTTCATAACCAGTTGGTTCTTCCATCACATTAGTACGTTTTCTTATGGCAGATTGTGCCGCCACAATAGCTGAAATTTCTTGAATAAGTATGTAGAGGAATTGGGACGAAAAGCCTGCTGCACCTGGTGTGACGCCGGTAAGCAAGAAATGTATGTGTATATGAGGTTATGCCTTTTATTCCTGTTCAACTTGGCATATCCCGATGGTCTAAATATAAATAGTTTTTATTGGTTAATCGCATTACCTTTTTCCAAACGAGTTCGCTCAGTTAAATAGAGCTGGTATCAGAAATAAATATTTGTCTGATAACACTCTTACTAGACATATATTAGATAAAATAGAAATAACGAATTATTAGGAATAGCATATAATAGAATTTGCATAATAGAATTTATCATAATCTATAATAAATAATAGTTTAATAAAAAACAACTTTAAATCCATATTATCACAATTGCATTTCATCAAGAATTTTTCATAAACAGCATGTTCAAATGAATTTACCTAGGCAACATCATTTTTTTTAAATCGAAAAAATTTTAAATATGATCATGATGATGTACGTCAAAAAATTGTCATTTCAAATAACTGTGACACACAGTGACATGTTGGCACTCGATAAGCTATGTGACTTTAAGTAAATAATCGACTAATCATTTCATACTTCCCTTAGAATATGAAATTAATTCATTTCCTAGAAAACCAATTTTATAACAGTTAAAATTAATAACATAAACCTTGAGTAAATAGGGCAGTAGAGAATAGAACGGTAGCAAAGTCAACTATAATTTGAAAATTTTTTTGCAAAATTTCAGAATCAGACACATTATTGGCAATAACACTTTCGCAGATAATCAGATCCTGATCACATTTTAATTATTGCAATCCAAATTTGCATGTTTGCCATAGATATATTAAAGCCAGAATCATACTAAATTTATAGCAGCATCTAGGTTATGTCAAAATTTCGTTTAAAGACGTTCTACTATTCACAAATTCATTGTTTATTGTAGACTTTAATATTTTGACATGTAGCTCTTTTCAATAGGCCTGAAAATTCATGTTTTCTTTTCAGGAAACATCATCAAAGGCATCACGAAGTTATTCCAAATTAAGCACATTCTGTAGGTACAATGTTCACGCACAATCTATGTCTGGATGATACGAAATTTCAGGCCGAATGCAAAATTCTTTAAATAGAAAATAGATAAATTAATATCTTATGCCATGATGTGATATGGCATCACGCCGGTATTTCATTCATCGGATGAAATTTAAATTATGGAATGCTAATACTTTGTTTACGATCTACAGCTTATCATTCTATTGGTGCTTTCGTATTCCGTGACACAAGTAGTGACAAGTCAATTCATACTCATGAACGCCCTAGATGGCCAAAACGCCGGTCATTTGCGCATATTCAGCTACTTTCCATTGGCTGACCTATGGTGCTTTTTCGTTAATATGGGATGTTTTCGTGTTGGCTTATCTTTAATGAATCCAGAAAATGAATTGCAAAGCGGCTATCCAATCAACGATATACTTGACTCAAATTTACGCAGTTCAATACAAATCGGCTTGTTTAGACGAAATTATATTCCATGTAAGCTATTTGGCATATTTACAATTAATTATAGATTTTGGTAAAATTAAAATTTCTTTACTCTTGAATAATTAAACACACAAGCTTTCAAATTCGTAAAAATAAAATTAACGCTAAACTATTTTAAATTATAAAATACAACGCAATTTTGAATACATTTCTGCAATATTACCAATAACAACAATTTAAATTCATTGAAAGTCGCATTTGATTGAGTTTTTTTCAGTATGCTAAAAATTTCATATAATAATAAGATCATAAAGTAATTTATTAATTATCCGGCATAGTCTAGAACGAGCAATCTCATTGTAGTTAACCAGTCGTCAAAAAACACTGCAAAACTACCGTCAATCACACGTACTGACGCGTTTCGATCTTCCATGATCATCATCGAAGTATGACAGCAAACTGACCAGCGAGGATCGAAGCGCAATGCATAAATATGGAAAGCATAATTAGATGTGCGGAACTCACCTATACTACTCTAGCGTAAATTTTACTTGACTGGAAATGTCAGCGGCACAACTTCTATGCAGTCACGAACATTAATTTCTCAAGATTTTACTACATTTATATAGGTAATGCAAGTAAGCAATTATTGATTGTGCGTAGTAGAATATTTTGACTTTTTGTTGGTAAACATCTTTACACTACGAAATAATGAATCACGGTGATGAAGCTGGAATTTAGATGTGCAGCAAAGCTGTAATTCTGCAGTTAAACCTAGTTGTCTCCTATTAATTTTATTTTATTAATGTGAACATATCGATTTACAGGTAAAGCGACTAATACAACATTTCAGGAAGAATTAAGAAAAAAATAGACATATTTTAGACATAGTGCATAAATAATCGAATTATCAAACACCTTGGCAAATATATTGCACTAAATGTCAGCATTAATAAAGATTTTAAAAAAAATTATATCAAAATGTAACTTAAATTAATATACGGTAGATAAAATAAAAATTAGGTTTCTGTTCAGTTTTATTTAAATGCATGTATTGACGGATGAGCAGAATAGATACAACGAAAATGCATTTACGTTTAAATAATTAGTAACGAAGAGAATGCATTTCCTTGAAAAATCAAAGCAAATGCTATAGGAATAGGGAAAAAATCACGAAAAAGTTTAATGTTTTATGCATATGGATTATTCTACCATAAGATTTAATGTTATACAATGAAAATCTATTTTAAGTATTATTTAAGATTAAGTTTATGCACATTTCTAAAACAGGCCTTACGCCAAATTATTTAAAAAATTCGTTCAAGCTATGTTTATCGATTTTATTTTGTTTAACTATTTCAGTTAATCTTCAGTCCGCAGAAGCCTTGCAATTGCCTGAAGAGATTGTTGAGTCTGATTCTGGGCGCGTGGACGACGATATGATGCTCCATTTGTTTGGAAAAGCGAATAAAAAAGTTGAACTTTAGACGACAACTGCGGAAAATTAATGCCGATTAAAACTTTACTTATGATTTGTTTTAATATCAGTAAACGGATTTTGATGTCCTCTATTTCAATGATAACAAAAATCACGTTTAACTGAAGGATTAAACTGAAGACAGCACAACCTTTACCATATGCTCAAGTTCGTATCACAATCTTAAATAAAAAAAACACTTAGAACACTTACGATTTCCTACGTGTTTTAAATAACACGCATAACAACTTAAAATTTAAAAAAAACTCTATGCGATGTTTATATCGTGATTGTTTGACTAGTTCGTACACAATTTGCTCTATTTGTAAATTATTATTGTCGATATCTTACGTAGCTATTTCGAATGCCATTGTGTAGAATACATTAGAAATATGAAATCATAGCAAAACAACAAATTTATATATCTATTTTTAGTATCAGAAATATTTTATCACGTTAAGCAACAATGCGTGTAGGTTAGTCATTCTTTAAACACCAAAACAGATTTATTCAAATATATGAGTTGAGAAACACGTTCAGTATAGGTGCTCCGTCGTACCAATTGTGGTTTGGGGAAATAATGCACAAAGATTAAGCTTATTTAAATAGTATTAGGCACTCAACATAAAAATTACACACACACACACAAACCCACACACACACACACACATATATATATATATATATATATATATATATATATATATATTTAAAACTCTAGAAAGTTCAAATAGACCAAAAATAATTGAACACAATTTTGTATTTGGATTGGAAAATTCCATAGTAATGTCAAATCACGAGCAATTTATTTTTTCTCGCACAATTCTTTGAAAAAACATATATATTGTAATAGTCTCCAAATAGAGAAGCCTTCTTACCAACCCTGACCAAGTTAAGACTATAAGGTCGCTTTATGGAATGTCGCATATCTCACAGAAAAAACCCTTCTTTTATATGTAGTCGGGATTTATTGTTCCTTTATATGTCTGCCGTAAATCTGTTGACGAAATGGAACGAATACGCATATGCACAAAATTGACGTGTTCTAGGAGTAAAAATAACTGTATTCAAAGACTAACCAAAAATATAATTATTATCCAGTTTTAGGACAAACAAATTTTTTGTGTAGCGTAATATCTTGTAATCAATATTCATAATTTCGGAGAAGCAAAGCTTATTTTTTGAATAATCTTTTGCAAAAATTGCAAAAAAGAGCGTTTTCATCAAGCAAATTTAGCAATTATTATTTTATTTGTTTTGAAAACTATCGTTTTCTTTACTAAGAAATAGGTAAAAAGAAATTTCTGAGCTTATCAACATTAATTATATTACTTCCAAGTGATTTATCAGTGTAAAATTCCATTCATGAACAACTATCTATTTTCAGAAAAAAATCGCAATTAAATAAACGAAAATAAATTAAACGCAGATGAAGTGAACAATTTACTTAGAAAACTCCTATAAGGATAGAGATGTGTTGCCCAGAGCCTCGCGATATTCGTTAAACAAAATATTCAAGGATTTGAATATTTGAAAATACTCATCAGCCGCACAAATTTTTACGATTAATTTGGTATTGTCTTGCCGGTTTCTAAGGTGTTTTAATCTTTGCAAGTCAAATGGTGCTTATAGTTAAATACTGTTTGTTGCAAGTGGTGCTTATTCGTATGCCTCAGGTATAGTTATTTTTATAACGGTTGAATGTAATCCGGCCAGGCTTTGGTTTTGATTGTTGACTGCGTTAAAATATCTTCATTTATGCGCGTTTTCTAGCTTTCATCACTGTGTCTGAGTAGTGATAATATATTTCCTTGCTAGAACGTGGCATGTGCAGATTGTAGCATTAACGGTTGCATAGTTTTATGCGTTGAAATAGATCATGATAATGTCGATCGTATAGCTGCATATAACTAAATTTGCTGTGTGTATTGACGAATTTATTATAATGTTGAACAAATAGATAGACTGGATTGGTTGGACCCAAAGTTATTATTGGTTGTCTTCATTCATAGTACCCTATCCATGTGAAAAATATTTTAAAAAATTTGTTAGATACAAAATCCGTTTCTTTCTCAAATTCTTCTCAAGTATCTACAAATGAACATCTCTTTATATATAAGCAATACAATTTAACAAAAATTGTTTGCGCGGGTGGTGGTAACAATTCTTTAAATCAAGTTTGCGAACTTGAAGTAAACACCAATCCCTTTGTTTTTAACCAGTCGTCGAACAACATAACAAAACTACCGCCAGCCACAACGCACTGACGCGTTTCGACCTTCCATGATCATCATCAGAGTACGACGGCAAACTGACTATCGAGGATCAAACTGCGTTGTATATATATATGGAAATCAAATTTAGATATGCGTCTCTCACCTCTAGCAGTCTCGCATACATTAAACTTGACTGGAAATGTCGGTTGCACAATTTCTATGCAGTCACGAACATTAACTGTTTGTAGCTTTCGCCACATATACATATATAGGCAATACAATTTAACAATAATTGATTGCGCGGGTGGTGGTAACAATTCTTTAAATCAAGTTTGCGAGCTTGAAGTAAACTTGAAAGACCAAACAAAATAGAAAAATGTAAACATGGAGAGAGTGTGAAATAGGTGAACAACCAATCAATTGCGTGTATCACCTCCAGTTAAATCTGAATTTCGGAACATGCTTGTTTTGCTTGCATAAATCCGGCTGCAACTCGTTTATCCAGAAAGATTCATTTGTAGCTAACTCTCTTCAGTTATTTGATTTAGTACTGTCCTTAAATGCCACGTCTGAAAAACATACGTGTTAGGTTTCTACGATGTGTTGCGCAATTGCAGCCATGTATTCGCCATTGTTCATTCATTGAGATAGAACTGGAGGCTTGATGCACGCAATTGATTGGCTGTTCCCATATTTCCCACTCTCTTCGTGTTTACGTTTTTCTTTTTTGTTTGGCCTTTTAAATGATATATAAAGAGATAGTTATTTGTAGATGCATGAGAAGAATATCAGAAAGAAACGGTTCTTGTATCTGCTAATATTTCTTTTTATTTTTGCACAAGGAAAGGGTTCTATTAATTTTATTAAGGCCCGCATTCCGCAAAAATTATCATATATTGGAAATACGTATATTTACAAATACGCTGTGCAGTAGCCAGTATAAATGTCACAGTAGCTGGGATTTGGTAACAAGAGCTAACTATCAATTGTCACAAATACATATTCAGGACTGAAATGTTCTGATCGTTAAATCCTTCATATATGAAAACATCCTGGAATCAGGACATTACGCAGATAGCAAATTTCAGTGCAATATGCATAGCCCAAATCAGCAAGTTGCGTACATATTGACAAGTCTTTTGCAATAAGGTAATAAATTGTAAGCTTAAACATAGAAATCGTGTTACGGCCACGATATTCTATTCGACTGGACATGAATCACGCTATAGTATCTACAAAAACAATGTCTTCATGATTAAATTCATCATTAATTTTGGTATCAAAGATAGCAAAAGTCGGATGTAATCGATTTAATTTTAAAATCATCAGGTGTTCTAAAACCAATTAGGGCTTGGCCGGGTAAACGACAATCACTTACACGATAAAATTTCAGACAGTTAGTCATCAGCAGCCATACCTTCAGATGGCATAAACCTTTTCAACAGTGTCGACCATGTTTAAATGCGGCGTGTTTTGTAACAAGCAGTATAATAGAAAGTTATTGAATAAAATTAAGCATATGAGAAATGAAATAACCACCGAATGAAGACCAATGGTAAAATGTCAAGAATCAAGGATTATCAATGAAGCATGTGAGCTATAGTGCAAAATCTATGGTAATATAATTAGCATCTGGTGAAACTGATACGGTAGACAGCCAGTTAAATTCCTTACGAACATCAACGTTTAAAACATTAATTTGGTTGTAGAAGCAGAGTTCATTACTTGATACAGGACTTCTCAAAAGAACAAAAAGATGAAAGAGAAAGATTTCACACTCTAAGTATTCAAACCCATTAAAAGGCCACGGTTCAGTTCTTTTCACATAAGAAATACTAAATATACACAGTCCACACGTATTCAAGCCATAAGTAAACATTTAACAGTAAATGAAATCTGATGCAATAGACATTATACTTCTAGCTGTGATAAATTAAGAGACAAAACTCTTAAATTATTTAGAACCACCAATGAAACTAACATATTTGATAAGAAATTATAAATATTTTGTTTCTCGCCAAGTCGATTTTAAAAATATGTAGTATCAACCAAAACTCTTTTAAAATCTTCCAGGGCATTTCAGACTTTCGAATTTAAAAAAAATTTAACTATAAATAATAATTGCATACATTTTTCCTTTGGTAAACAATAATTCTAAAATGTTTATCTGTTAACTATCTAGAAATATGATTTATCAAAAATTCAACGATTATTATGCAAACAACATTAATTTGAACAGCAGATTTAACTAACGGAAGTATGTTTACATGAAAAAAATAAGCTGTAACATCTCTTCCATTACTGACCGAAATATACCCCATTCAATAAACGATGAAAAACAGGTTGGTTTATTCTCATTGTGTTTAACTAGTTTTGCACCTCCATTTATGCCAGTTAAATTAATTATTTTGTAATAGGGTAAAAATTGATCAATTCAGAATAGGCAGATTAATTAGCAATGACAAACTAATAATATATATATATATATATATATATATATATATATATATCTAATTAGGAATAAAAACATTAATAACAAAGTGGATAAATGCCATTTTATTTCGTGAATACTATCCATCGCTCTACAATCTTTCATTTAAATACATTCTTGGGTTTCAATTGATTTTGCTAGTGGTAACAAATCTGGCTCGCTTTTACTTCTATTTCTTGCTTTGGCTGATTGGTAAGTGTGTATGCGTTTGTTTTTGTGTGCGTGCCTGTTTGCATGTAGAGATCATTCTCGCTGTGTTGCAAAGTGATGTATAAGATCTGGTCATTATTGTTTTGATGGACTGCGAATTAACCATTTGTGCACATTGTTCGCTGTTACATGTACGAGTGCTATTTTTCCGAATGTAGTTTATCGCTTCACCTTGTTGCGAAAATTTGTATTCTTCACATGGTAACAGAGACAGTGTGGATTGCAGTGTTGAACGCTCATATTGTTTGCAAACTTCTGTTACCGTATGCGCCTCTGTTATTTCCTCTTCAGTTTGTTGCCAATCCGATTGAATGTTTGTTGATTCTAGTCGAGGGCCTGTTCGGTCTTGCCTGGATACTAGTAAATTGTTGTTGAATTTTGTTATTCTTGGCCAGTCGATTAGAATATTTGAAGGCAATGGACATAATAAAGATATATATACATATATGCAAAGTAAATCATATTTTCATATTGCTGATTTATACAAAATCTATTAAAACGGAATGTATCTTTCCCAAACAATTATGAATGCGGAGCCAGTGTCAATGCAATCCAAACATCCTAATTCTTGAAATGTTTTCAGTTGGTCTATTATTTGAGTACAGAAAAATATTACTAAATCAGGCAGGAGCCCACTCAAAATAGAGAATTAAAATGAATGTTGGATTAAACCAATTAATTCGCCACTGCGCTCTACGAGGTTTTATTCATATAACTAGCCATTCAAATTTAATTGCTTAGTAACACCGTTGCTCATACATATTATTTTCTAGAGAATATTATTTTGAAGACTTTTCAGAAATTGTTCAAGTTTCAGTGAGGCGCAAAATAAATAGAAACCTACTAGGCATAAATTTAATTTACCTTTTCCATTCGAAAGCTAGTCACCGTTGTTATTTACCCAAACCTACCAGTTTCATCTCAAATGCAATAATTTAAGAAGTTGCTGAATCGAATATACCATGCCTACCTTAGAAACAAATATTGTTATTTTAACTTTTTATATTACGCAAAATTCATCTCGCTAATTTGACCAAATAATAATTATGAAAACTAACCATTCTATATATCATATTAAAAGGGATTGCTAGTTTAGAGAATCTTAGATTCGAAGAAATTAAATATACCAGGCCTTTGTTTTGTTATTGTTTGACATATCGTCAGTAGAATCTAGTGTGTGGGCTCCTTCCAAATTTCCTAACAAGAACGAAATCGATGCTAAGTTAAGGTCAGTTTGAAGGTGGTAGCACTCTTCTGGCATATTGAAATCCGGAAGTACAATGGAGTATGATGAGCTAGCTTTATCATCAAAATTTATTAGGATGAACCACATAGCTAACTCAGTCAGATATTTTATGTCAGTCAAATTAAGATCACTATCTATGGTGAGCAAAATTATATTTTATTAAAATATAAAAATATATAAATTGGATATATATATATATATATATATATATATATATATATATATATATATATATATATATCCTTTCTTTAGTACTGCAAACCAACGAAATTAATCTTGTAAGAAATTTAACATTGGATAATTAATAAGTAAATTAACTCTTCTAGATCGTCTAGATATGTTTTAGTAAGAAAGTAATCTTGTTGTATATACGATATTTTCTAGTCATAACGATCAATGCAAATGATAATTTTTCATGGCAATTGCAAGATTTCAGCGAAACACACGTCAGGATAAAGCTAATAAACTGAAATCTAGCACGTGCAAAATATAAAAGGATTTAAAAAGTGAGTGTTTCAGAAATTATTATTATATTTAGTTTTAAAATTCGTATTTTTTAAGTCAAAAGCTATGATTTATTCTTTAAATCAAGCTTGCCAGTTTAAAGTAAGCACAAATCCCAGTGATTTAATTTTCTAATTAAATTTTTGATTTATTTTTTTTCAGAGGAATTACTTCCTCCAAACAAAGACTTTTAATAATGCTCACACCAGCGACACTCAGCAACCATCTTTATAATTATCACAATTTCAGTGAAACATGTGACTCTAGATACACCTAGACACCAAGTTTATTTAAAGTTCAACAAAAATAGTGTTGCATACTCAGTTGATTTTGTGCAATAACAACCTGTCTGATCATATTACGAGTATCGTCATTACAACAGAAATTCAGCTGAATTAAAATTAACTAAACATACATCAACATAATTCTTTCAGAATGCAGCGGAATTCATATTCAGTAGACAATGGTTTTATTTCACATTTTATGCTCTAAAGATTTCTAAATATTAAATAATTGTCGGCTTCGTGTTCTGTGCGATTTAAATCTAATATATGTTTTATTAACGTTAAATCAAGCAAAACTATGACTAACTTAAGCGAATTTCGTCTCAAAATATAACAACGCAAAACTTCATCTTTCAATTTTATCATTGATGTCATCAGGCCAGAATAAAAAATTCGAATCTTTATTTTGTCCATTGTGTTATCCAAACACTATCTGCTCGTTAAAAAATAAATAACAAAAAATAAAAAATAAAATTTTTGGCATATGTTTTAAACTAAAATCGGAATTAATTTTGATCAAGTAAGGATAATGCTCATTAATAACGTCATAGTTTAGAGCTAATTTCGAAACAAAAAATTGATCGGTTCACTTCGAAGAGCGCATGGGACATCTTTAACTTCATAGTCAATAAGCCTTCAGCGGTAGAATGGCTCAGTGGTTAAAGAAACATATTCCGAAATAGACATGTCCGGTTTCGAGCACTGTCCGCGGCCGTTTTCTGGACAGTACGTGATGAGTTCCCAATAAGGAAGAAACCGGTCTACTGGACGAATTGCCTTTTCTACATTATAAAATGCTTAGTTTATACTGACAAATGTATGTACATGATGGAACAGGTATTTATATCAAGATCCAACTTTTATTTAAATAATTTTTATCGTTGTCCACGTAACTAATGTTCAATTTATTATATAAATAAATATAAGAATAGTTTCAGCATCATGACAGATATGCTTTACTAAAAAGCATCAAAACCAAAACTGATATATTGAACGAAGTCTTGTTAAACTGAAAAGATCAAATTTAAATCTACTAAAGACTATATAGCGGGTTTATGTGAGGTGCACAAAATATAATGATAGAATTGATAGTGTCAAACACGCAATCATTGGCTGTATAGTGAAATAACATATGAATCTGCCAATGATGCAAAGGCGTTTTAACTTGGACTATGATTAAATTGTGACCTTCACAAAATATGTAAGAGTTTTCTATCGATGACCATTGAGGGGAGGGGGGCAAACAGCTATAGTAAGTGTGACTAGCAGCGGCTTTTGTTTAATTTGTAATTGTTTAAATTAACGAGGTTGATGTTTAGTTCAAGTATAAAAACATTAAATAAATAAATTCTACAATATCCTACGCAATCAATAAACTTCGAATTGAAATCTATTATGGTGAAAGATGTAATAAGATTGTATTTATGTCTACGTAGAAATTGAGCAACTCACATTTTCAGTGAAGTACAATGTGTGCGAGACTACAAAGGCCTAGTCCCGAATATATGATTTTCCACACCATAGGTATTTTCGCTCGATTAACATTATTCAGTTTGCCGGAGTGCTCTGACGATGATCTTATATGGTCTTAACTCGTCAGTAAATTTGATTTGAAATATTCTTTAAAAGGAATTTTCGTTTGTATAGTGCTATCAGCGTTTCAGTTGATACCATAAATGACGGTTGCGGGACAACTGATAACACGCGTAGATCAATAACATCTTGATTCCTTTCTATTTCCAGGTGCAAAGCTTGTTTTGTTCATTGATTGATGAGTTCTCACTGGTCTCGTGACTCTGAAGCCGTTTTTACACTGACTGTCTGAAAACGTTTGTGAATGAAGGTTTTACGATTTCTTTTTGAATTTTCGGAACTTTATTTCCAGTCCCATCTTCAGGGTTGCCACCATATGCACAAAAAATCAACTTTTGGCAGCACTTTTCATCTAAAGCTCCAACTGGACACACCTCATTTGCTAATTGAGTAAACACACCATTCCACCTGGGGAAGTGAAATTTTATAATATATGCTGCCAGTATAAACTGAACAATGCATAAAAGTCCAAATAAAATCTCTCAAGTAGGTCGATTTCTTGCGAATTTTACCCTCATTGTGTAAATACCAGAATTGCTGCGGTCGAAACTCGAGCCAGTATGAATTTGCATTGGAGTCTCGCAACACATTCCTTGTTTAAATAAGACCATGCATGGCATGCTATTTCAGTTATAACGAACTGCGTTCATTTGGCTAGTTTTTCATTTAGATGAATCTTATTTGTCATCGCATTCGATCCAACGGTCAAGCAATCAATAATCAATCCATCAGTATTATACATACACCACACCACCTTGAAAAATCAAATTGAATTTAAGTTTATAAGCAGGATATTATTAAGTTTACGTTGATCGTATAAACCAAATAGAGCATAGGAAGGCAAGTACTATTCATCAATTAGACCGGTCTCGTATTAATTAGGCACTTATCAAGAACTTTCCAGTGCATGAGATTATATTTTCCCTTCATGCTGCATTTGGTTTATCCTCCTGGTCACAACTGAACTAATTTGTTACTAGCTTCGCAACACCTAATACATACTTGCATATATATTAGGTCTTCGCAACAAACAGAATTTAACTGTAATATATTGAATTGAATGATGTCATGCTTACCGCGAAATCTGATAACTGATATCGATGAAGGCCAGAGTGTATGGTTTAACTGGAGTAACAGGTGTTCGGAAATTGTTGTAATTCTCAATTTGGGTGAACTTTAGCATAAATTTATATCCATCAGGTTGGTATCATGTACCGACTCGAAAACCATAGTGTTAGTATCCGGTACTCATCGATTGAAAAAAAAGGTATCAGTTACTAACACAATAGCCATAGTGTTAGTATCCTTTACAGACTCGGTATATATATTATATAGTGTGAGTTAGCGTTGGAGTCGCATTGTCGTAGACTATATGATGTTAGCTTCACTATTGTAGATTTACACATTCGTCTAGGAGATTGTACCGTCCTATTATTCCACATTCTTCTACCAAATATATAGTGGTTAAAGGGCGTAATACCGGCTCCTACTGGTGAGTCGCCAGTAAGCACGAAACGAATGTGCATGAGATTATACTTTCCGTTCATGCTGCCTTTGGTTTATCCTTCTGGTCACAACTGAACTAATTTGTTATTAGGTTCGCAACACCTAATACATACTTGTACTTGCCAGTATCTTTGCGACTGGGACTGCAACCGAGACACATTTCTTTCAAAGTCCAGAAATTCATCCACTGCGCATCCTAATTGTAGATGTTGCGTAAATTGGGTTGCATAATGGATGAGTTTCAAGACTCTGAAGTACACACACCAAGACTTGCATTCTGATTGTATCCATTCTGGCAAGTATTAAACGAGAACCCAAAAAGGAGACAGATCGTTTAGATGAATTTAATTTGCAAATTTAGGCAACTTTTAGTTTGTTCTGATAGAAACCAAAAAATTTAGGCAACCAATAAACATTTAGTAAAATATCGGTTGTCTTATGGATAATGGCCAGCTTATATCGAGAACAATCAGCAACACATTAAAATATTGAAGTCGTAAAAATCCTGGGTTTTCATAAGACAAAACGATCATCGGTTGCGCGGACGGTGATACAATTATGTAAAGCAAGGTTGAGTTCTTGATATAAACATCATCCCATATATATATATATACATTTGTTAATATATATTAAGCAATGTATAATGTAAAAAAGGTAATTCATTCAGTTGCACAGTTTTGTTCTTATTGGGAATAATTCAAGAACTGTCCAGAATTTTCCACAGCCAGGTCTCCAACTTGGGCACGTCTGCTTTGAACATTACACGCAGTTTTCAATTATATAATAACTAAAGTTTCTTTTTCAGCCTTTCATTTAGTAGATGCCTATATGGCACTTTTAAGACAAAGATCGAACTAAGCACCCCAAACCCGTAATTATAGAACAGACACCACGCTACTTGGGAAGGTGAAATTGGATACAATGTTTATATATTTAAACGAACACTGGTTGAGTGGGCAGTGATAATAATTCTTTACATCAATGTTGAGATATAGATATATAAACAATTCCTATTAAATACATATATATACTTTTTATTTATTTATTTATTTATTTATTTATTTATGTATTTATGTATTTATTTATTTATTTATTTATTTATTTATTTATTAATTAATTAATTTATTTATTTATTTTAATTTCTTTATTTCTTTATTTCTTTATTTTTTTAAAATTTGTATATATATTTATTTATTTATTTAGTTATTTATTTTTGCCCATTGCCTTTGAATATTAAACAGTATATTTGTACATTTGTCAGTATAGTCAAGGAATTTCGTAATATAGAAAGGATTAATTTTTTATTGCCTTTTCTACATTACATAATTCTTAGATTATTCTGATAAATGGATATATATGACGAAAATTGTGTCGATATCAAGATATTAATCTTGATTTTAATAATATCTGGGCTGGCATTTGATGAAGCCTATAGAAGCTTATCTGACTTTCAGCTTTACTTCTTTTTCTCGTTTATGCTAATTATCGTGTTGATTCGTTAGTGCAGGTGGTTTTTCGTTTGTTTGCGTGCCTGTGTAATTGTAGGTATCGTTATTATTGTAGTACAAATTGGAATATTTTAGATCTGGTAATTTTGGTATTGATGGTTGAGTCTTGACCAGGCTTTCGCTTTGTCGGGGTATTCTATGCACGAATGTATTTACCCTGTATGTTGTCAGTCATATCGCGTGTATATTAGTTTTCCCTTCTGGTAAAAGCGAAGCGCGTGAGGTTTGTAGTTTTGATATACACACACAAATATATATATATATATATACATACATATATATATATATATATATATATATATATATATATAAATGATTGCACATGTGTGTATAGAATCGTTGGTTTGGAGTTACTTAAACTTAGCAATGTTTATATATTCTTCCTTTTTTCAATATATATTGAAATGCATTATACATGGCAAATTTTACTTATAATATATTAGCGATTATTTCATATGTAAAATTTTGTTTTAGCCTTTGCCATATTCGTGTGTATGGTAGAGTAACGTTAAAAAAATAATCAATGTATTTCAATTAAATTAATCGGGAATAATTACCTGATCTCTGCTGTTCCTTACAAAGTTGTGTTCATCACTATCCATATTTTTATGATTCAAAATATTTCTATACTTATTCTAAGCATCTTCCTCAGTTGACAACTCATCACACCTTATATTAACAATTAATAAAGCCATGAGATAAATTTCGTTTAATCTAAACATAGTCAAGTTTTTGTGCAGAAACTGGTTACGCAACAGTTATGGTTTTAAACTGTAAATTAATTGCCACAATTTAAATAAAAGTGTACAATTCATTTTTTTAACATAACTGAATAGAAGTATTTGTACATCCAGGATAATCAAAATGGAAGTGAGAAGGAAGATAGATAATCAAAAATATTTGTAAACACTAACAATCTTTGAAATCAAAATTAATAAAGTTGCAAATAAGAATTAATAGAGTGCGAAGAAGTGCTGCGAAGGAAATTTATAAAGAAGCGCAATGCTACTTTTTCTACTACATTCACTCAACGGTAGTAAATGAAAGTTGAAAATGCTAATTATTAAGTAAGCTAATAAAATTGAAGCTAAAAAATGTGACGAGATCAGAGAAATTGTTTTTGAGGTTGAAATTGTAAAGATGCATAATGTTTCTAAGTTAAAATAAAAATTAAATTTATATAGGGTGCATTTATGTCTAAATAAAAGTATAATAAAATGATTTGATTATGCATATTGCTTATATAAAATGAACATTACATAGAAAAGCAAGTGAAATTCACCTAAAACACTGTTTTCTTACTTGTCACATACTCATCAAGGAAAAGCCATTATAGCTGCGACCGTCATTTTAAACCCAGTACATTTTGTTTGTCGTCATGGATTTCATTAACCAACCCTACTAAAGAGGCGATTTATATGCAAGTTTTGGTGTTATACCAACATTTTTTGGACAGTATTTACTTAAACCGGATCGTTGCTGGTTTTGTTTTCCAACAGAAATTACCAACTATTCATAAATGATTTCTCAGAATACGGGCCTTGTTACCAAGTTATCGTCAGCTAGGAGCATTTGAATGTATATCTTCTCTGTATAAAATAAACCTTGCATGAGCAAGCCAATTTAGTTAATTAGAAATACCGATTTTATCCTTATTGACTGTTTTGTTGGCGTTGGAAATCTGTGGCACGAATCAAAATTTCTAGCTTCTGTGTTTAACGTTCTACCTTAAAAATTCTAATTGATACTTATACGATCGAAAACGTTCTAGTTGAAGTTTATTTGTAACCAAGAGATAATTCTAATTCAACCTTTAATTTACTTTAATTGAATATCGCTTCTTAAGGTGGTATGTTCTTAGTCTTTTTATGGTATATCGGCGATCGCTTGTTGGAACTCCGAGGTGAAAGCCATACTCACAAATATCCATCTGTAAGAAAGACAACTGAAAATCCATAGAGTATTGAAGAACTGAAAAGTGCACGTAATACTCTACTTTGCTGATGTAAAGTAAGAGTTGCATGACTCTGATCCAAATTCGTCCTGTTTCGTGTTTCGGTCGCAACAATTAGTTGAAGAGTGTTCAATAGAGGCAAACCCGATCTACTTAATGAATTGAATTTGTTACGGTATGCCATGTTTAGTTTACATTTACAAAATATACATGGTGAAATAATGTCGTTGTACTTTAATTTAATATCATTGCTCCAGTTGGCATGTTGATTTCTGAATGAGGAATCGAACGCTCCCGATAGAAAATATTGACTACGGCAAATTTGACTACTATCAATGAGTGCCAATAAAGCCAAACACGATAAACTAGATAAATTGCATTATTTTTAATACAACGTTAAGCTTATACCAACAATCGACATGTATATGCGTGAAGATTCTAAAAGTTCATATTATTAGCAGTTAATAAATTAATCCATTAGATATTCTCAAGCTGTGCATTTATTTTTTGTCTAAATGAGAAAAAAACATCACGAATGATATTGCGAAGTAAAGTATCGGCACTTTCAGTTTATTTAGTGTCGGCATATTTAGCATACTGTCTCTCTCCCTCTTTCTTTATCTCATTTTATATACATAGATATATATATATATATATATTTCTCATTAAGAAGATAAAACTCATTTTTTACAAAGTGGATAATATAATGGTATTAATGTTCAGATCATGATTAAATGCTTAATTTAAATAAATGCTTTCATCAGAAACACTAATCGTTTAATTTAATAAGTGTCCAATTCAATAGAATTTCCTTAAGCAGCGTGATATGTGATCATCATCAGAGTACGACGGCAAACTGACTAAAGAGGATCAAACCGCATTGCATATATAGGAAAAGCAAAGATAGATATGCGGCTCTCATCTCTAGTAGTCTCGCATACATTGAACTTGACTGGAATTTCTATGCGGTTGCGAACATAAACTTATTACAGCTTTCGTCACATATATATAGGAAATACAATTATGCAATCATTGATAGCGCGGGTGGTGGTAACAATTCTTTAAATCAAGTTTGCGAGCTTAAAGTAAACACCTGTTGCAATGTATTTAACCAGTCATCGAACAACATAAAAAATCTACCGCCAGTGGCACGCACTGACGCGTTTCCAGTCAAGTACAATGTACGCGAGAATACTAGAGGCGAGAGCCGCAAATCTAAATTTGCTTTCCATATATATGCATTGCGGTTTGATCCTCGCTAGTCAGTTTGCCGTCGTACTCTGATGATGGGAATGGAAAGTCGCAAAGCGTCAGTGCATGCGACTGATGGTAGCTTTGGTATGTCTTTCGACGACTGGTTAAATACAATATTATTTATGTTTGCTTCAAGCTCACAAACTTCACTTAAAGAATGTAATCATTAGTTTGGAAAAAGGAGAATTAATTGAAGATTACCAAAACGCTGGGTGTTTATGGGCCTCTGTTAAAACGGAGATTTAACATTTAAAAAATTGAAATTGCACGCTTGATTAAGGCAGCTCATATCAACTTTATCCACATACATTTATAATTCTCTGCAATGATACGCTAATAAGATAAGAATTTCACCAATAAAAATATAAATTCATTAATTAAACTTCTTTTATTAAAAAGACTATGAAACTGCATATGAGCTATTTGGGAAAATTCGATTAAACTGCAAAATGCATTAATGGAAATTATTCAATAAACCATTATTTCATCAAGTCTTGTAGCTTCGGTAGACGCTCACATTTTATTGTCGCAGTCGAAAGCTTTTGGAGCAGTGAAAATTAAAAATAAAACATATATTGAATGTACGGGAATCCTGACGAGATACACATTCATAATCTACTTTAGATTATTCATGAAAGATTGATCTAAACTTAGCCTGGTCTAAATAAACTCAGGTTAATTTGAATCTCAGAATATACGCATGCTACATATAATACAAGAATCGACTGATTACATCCGTCATGAAGAATAGAGTGAAAGATTATGCTGACAACATTCATTACTCTGCTCTGGCGCTGGCAAGAAGGCCTGTCAGTGGAATTATGGAATCTGCTGTGTGTAGTTGTTCTGAACTAATCTACGCATAGCGATTGTTTTTGGCATGTAAAAAAGCAAAAGTTTAAACTCTATGTATTCAATAACGCCAAAAATGTTACTTCTTGATAAGAATAACCTAGCAAACAATTGTGAAATGATAAACTTCAACAATCGCGCGCATTCAACTAGTATGACAGAATTATGCAATTTTCAGTTACCTGCATGGTATCAGATTATTTCTGAAAAAGCGACATTGGTGATCAGGTTAAATTTGCTTTTCAATTCCTGATAAAGAAACTTCATTCTTTTAATTTATAATTGATTACATACAAAAAGTTCTACTACATAATAAACATTGAACTATTAGTCTCCTTATCATGAAAGTGGCCTCTACAGCATTCTCAAACCAATTCCAGTTAGTAATTAGATAACTACTTATTGTATATTCGCTGTCAGCTTCACCCCCCCTGTTAGGATAACACAAAATATAATTGAGAACAATTTTAACTATGGTTCTTTCACGGGACGAGACTCGTGTTTTTTAACTTCTGTGGGTTCTTACTCTATCCATGGATATGCGACGATGTACGTCATAATAAGGCATGAGGTTTCTCCAAAGGTAAGCTGTCTTAACCCTGTGAGACTATATAGATCGCAATCAAGCAATCACGACGCCCCTCGTTTTTAAAATTATTAGGTTGATACTGTACGATCGGTCTTGTCAAAATTTTTATCGTTATCTTATTCTTAATAGCGGCAGCAAGGTTATTAGGTTTTAACAAAAAGTTATTCTCTTCTGTTTCCTCGAAATAATTCTACAACAAGACCCACATGATGAGTCAACGCTAATTCTACGATATATGTTTTGAGTTGTTCTCAATAACTTATCCTAATTAACAACAAAAAGAACAGTATGCTCTTTGAGATTGAACGTGGTCTGCTAGTACCAACTGAACTTTTAAAATTAACCCTCAGGTAAACTTTGACCCACCAAACTAACTGTAAACTGAACCAGAATCAATAAAACGTATCCATAATTATTATTACCTCGGTGCTTTGTTTAAGATAACCGAGTCCATTCAGATTCTATCTAGTACTTTAGTAATAGTGCATATAGGCAGAGATAATTATCTGACCAAATCACCGAATAATAGTGCAGTTACATAGCGGAATGACTACCTGATTATCATCAACATTGTTTTGTGTTTAGCTATGCCTTTATTTTTTTTAAATTTGGGCTATAAGTACATAAGTGTATAGGTTTTATATTTATTGATTTTAGCTTGCCAAGTTGGAGAGTCGAGTTAGAGATCATTTAGTAATATCTATAATTAATCTACTCGGCTGATATATATTTTTTGTGTCTTATTTCAGCACAACCACCATAAACGTCTTATAAACTCTTTATTTTGATTTTCCCATTATACACTTTAACTATATGTATATACTTAATGTATTTTAATTAATTTAATCCTCGATTATTTAGGTCACTCCTATGGATATAGTGGCGTAGTATGAGAGAGAGTTGCGTAGAGTTAATTTCGCTGTTTTATATGAGGACTTAGGGATGGCATTTATACATTATATTTGTGTATATTTATATTAAAAAATCTTTTATTGAGAATTATATTTGTGAATATTTATACAGTGAGGTTATATAATCTGACAACGTTTTATCATTATTTGTCTCTACATCATATTCTTGAAACTATTACTTGTTCGTTCTGACACCTATATCTTGGGAACTCTAGCAGTCTTTCTAGCCGGATTCGGCTAACTTAAACAACGTAGGAAACAAGAAGCCTAGAGTATGGAAGTCAAACTATTAGGGTGAGTCGGCTATAAAATGACAACGGGCGTTAAACATTACAAGCTACCATCAGCTCCACCTTGAAACTCCGTTTTGTTTCTGACCTTTTAAATAAGACGAAGAATAAAACACAGCAATGAATTTCCTAGTAACTGAATCCCTCTTTCTCCCCTAATCTCATTGTGGTCTAAAATTTTTCTGCGCTTTTATCAATGATAATTTTGCTTTGAATGATGAAGGGTTCCTTCACAGTGCAGCTACTTTGGATGTTATTTCGACGTTTCTTTTTAATTGAAGCTTATTCGAGTAGTGACAATGATACAATTTCTTGTTCCACAGGTCAATCTTAGAGCTCGTCAATTGTCACACAAATGGTAACACAGAAGGTACAATGAAACAAAGTCGAGATCTATCAATTAATCGTCCTCAAGCCAGTTGTTGGTATTATTTAAGCTTTTACTTGCTGGATCTGATATTTAAAAAATATTTTTTCCATCAGGAACACCTTCGTAAAACTTTAGATGCGTTTGCCCTCGCCATTCGACCTCACACCGCAGACACGTGAAAATCTGTTATCTCGATCATTTAACTAAAACAATTAAATTTGACGTGTTTTCCCACAACAAATCATTAAATTGGCTAAGTAAATTATCTTCCACTACTTTCCTTGTGCTTGAAATATGCTGGATGAAAAATTTATACTATGATAAACGCATAAAATTTGATTTAAGCAGTCTTACTTATTTCAGTTTTCGCATTCTCCTTCGTGCCGTGAGAATAAAGTTAATGTAAGTTAAAACTTGAAAATTATCAACATTTAAATAGCAGTCGGACGGGATAGGATAAGTGATCAAGAGCTCCAAAATATTGCCAGACAATTTGGCCATTGTCTCAACACCAAGTTGAATACGATATCTGAAATAGTAATGGCAGTTAGACTGTCAGATTATGCGTTTATCTTAGCATGATTTTGCTAAAAATGGAATTGTGGGCAGAGTTAAATAGCCCATTTGATGAGTTGTAATGGAAAACACTTCGAAATACTCATTTTTGCCATATAGGATGGAATAGATGTATCAGGCCACCCGATTCTCACTTATCTACATTTTTAGATGGTATACCATAGGCCAACAAAACCATAGGGCTATGAAGGTAGGGCTGGAGTGAAGCAGCTAATAGTTTAAGCAGTATCTTCTTCATGCTGGTTATGGGCGAAAAGTTTGGAACTTAACACATAATTAGACCACAATGTGGTGGTCGAATAATTCTGGATTCAGTTATGAGAAATCTGTGCGGATATTTTAGCTGTTACTTAAGTGGGCCATCATGAGGACCGAAAGGAATATTATCGTACATCAAGAAAATCAATAAAGCAGTTTGGAGTTATGACATTCAGAAAGTCAAATTCATATTAAAATGCAGATTTTATATTTAAAGGTGGGAAATGTGTACTACAATTCATATCATAGCATGATACGCATTACATATATATATATATATATATATATATATATATATAATAATAGCATACGATAGCAAATGCTAGCTATCAAAAGGATTGGTTTCGTCCATATTGGTATCCATCAATTAATTTTCGGAATTGTCGTGGCCGCAATTTGAACAAGAATGCAATTGCTCTAGACTTGCAGCAAAGCAACTACGTCGCTGTAGCTACACATCCTTATTTCTTTCAGTTTTCACAAACTTATGTCATTTTGGTCCGTACAATGTTTTAAACATAGAATGTTGTCATCAGGATGAAACAATCATCAACCGTCAGTTTGATGCACATTCATTTTCTACGGTCATATGCAATGGTTGTGTACTTTATAAACTTAAATAAAGAATTGTTATCACCACCTGAGCACTCAACGATCGTTCAGTATTATAACTTATGAACACTTGAAAAAAACTGCTAAAACGTCAGTTTGACGTCGTGATATTATGATGATCCTGGAAGGTCGTAATTCGTGCGTACGTGCGACTGCCGGTAGTTTTTCTGTTGAGTCATACGATTAATAAAATTGGTTAGGTGTATACCTTAAGTGTGAAATTTGACATCCAACAAGTTTTTCAAGTGCATAATGAATGTAGAGAATTTAGAAAGAGATTTAATGAGCTTAACGAAGGATCAATTGTCACTAAACTTTAGGTAACTAAACTTCGTCAGGACTAATTTAGATTTGTTTCTGAACAAATCAGCATATATATTTTCTATACGATTTAAAGCTATTATTTAGTGAAAACACTTAATTTAAGATGCTGTTCAAAGTTAATTTTTATGTCCTTTTAATCATTTAATTTGTCATATGAATGCAATAATGCTATGACAAAATGTGAAGATCTGATATTGAGTTATGCTGAAACAGCTTATGCGTATAAAAGCCAAAATCAGCTGATAAGTATGTGTGTATGTATGAGTATGGGGGCGTGTTTATTTGTGCATTCATGTTAGTGTGTGTGTATGTGTGTTTGTGTGTGTGCAGTTAGGTGTACGTGCATAGACTTTTCTTTAGTTGTCCTTTTAATACTGAAGGTGTTGAAATAGAAATATAATTAATTCTTTGTTAGATATTTGCAATTTTGCGTAATTTTAATACAATTTAAATAAGAATAGCCAAACATTGAATATATATTTGTGTATATTTATTTGTATTTATTTAGTGTATATACGTACTGTTAAAAGTGTTTTAACATCAGGTGAGCTTGTTGAGAGTTATAAAACGCCAAAAACCAAAAGCAGAACTCAGTCGAAAAGATTGAACTCTAAATAATCGACGAATCCATCTGATATATCGTAAAAAATGCCGAGGTAAGTATAGCAAAATATTTTGAAAGCTCTATTTAGTGAACAATATAAGGAAAGTTGGAAAACAATTTTTTAAAATTTGGTTAAATTATGTTACATAATGACATTATCTAACGCCAAATCTCATTATGCAGAACTTTCGGAAATTTATAAAACGTTAAAAAGAGCACGAATAAAGATCTAATTGGAGGAATAGTTAGTTAAAAAAGGTCATGCATGTGTTAAAATTATATTAAGTTTCTAAATAAAAATATACCATAAGTATGGATTGCCATAAAAACTTTCTAGTTGAACCTGAATTATTGATCCAAATGAACATGAATCAAAATCAACCATTTTATTATTACTTTTAATCAAGGTTGCGATCTTGATATAAACACCTGACCCATTATGTACATACATTTGTCAGTAAAAACTAAGTATTGTGTAATTTGGAAAAGGTGATTCATCCAGTAGACCGATTTCGGTCTCATTGGGAGCTCATTATGTACTGTCCAGAATTTGCCGCGGACAGGGCTCAAACCTGGGCACGCTTGCTTCGGAATCTGGTACTTTAAACACTACACCATCCTGTCGCATGCTACACACAATTATCAGTTAAACATTGTTTCCTAGTTAGCTTTTTCTTTATGAGGAGCCTATATGGCATCTATTTACATCTGAAATTTCAATTAATCATCTACAATCTGCCAGTATTCAGCAGACACCACGCTACGAGTTAATGTTTTTGAAATAAAAATTTATCATATAAAACAAGCATTGGTTATGTCGGTGGTGATAATAACTTTAATCAAGGTTTTGTACTTGATATAAATACCTGACCCATTGCGTAAATACATTTGTCCGTATAAAATACTTATTGTATAATTTAGAAAAGGCAATTCATCCAGTAGACCGGCTTCATCCTTATTAGGAACTCATCACGTACTGCCCAGAATTTGCCGCGGACAGGGCTCAAACCTAGGCACGTCTGCTAGTATATAACTGCAAATTGTGTGTAGTTTGCGAGAGGGTAGCTCATTTGTAAGAGCACCAAATACCGGAGCAAACATGCACAGGTTCGAGTCCTGTCCACGCCATATTCTGGATAGTATATGATGAGTTCCAAAAAGGAACGAAATCATTCTACTGGATGAATTGCCTTGTCTATACTAAACAATACTTTGTTTATACTGACAAATGTATGTACACTATGGGTCAATTGTTTATATCAAGATCGAAACCTTGATTAAAAGTAATTTCTATCAACGCCCGCTCAACCAGTGTTTGTAAAATAATATAAACTTTAATTATTTTTTTAAGTTTGCATATGATCTGATGGGAAAGTCATTTTGAAAAGCATTGCAAGAATTAATAAGTCGTAGGCTATACTATATTATAGTAAAATGTAAAATTGATATCACGTAATAAAATTCATTAATTGTAAATTTTACCATGTGAATTATCTTTTCAGATTATGGCTTTTCCTCATGCCAATAAAGATTCGCAGTTCAATATGTTTTGGCAGTTTTTATACATAATTGCCTTATCGCTGTTTTGACTGGCAAGTATTTTTATAAGCTTCTTCTTTCTTTTAGAAAATTTTCGGACACCATTTCAAATTCCTTTTATCTACAGCTCATCACCAGTTATTAAAATATTGCTTTATTAGAAAAACATTGATTATTACCTACCGCTCGGTCATTGATTGTTTAACTACATAACAAATATGCATATAGCAAATGTTGCGAATAGTAATTTATCGGGATTTCAAAGAAATTCTGCATCTGACATTTATAGTCAAGAACAATTTATGTGAAACACCTAGAGGGGAGAGCCTCATTCTTAATTTGCTTTACTTATACATTATTCATTGTACCCTTTTTATGTGCAAAAACAAAAAGAAATTTTATCAGATATAAGAAAATTTTCTTTCGCATGGTCTTCTCAAATATCTATCTATTTTTCACACTCGCTTTGTTCACGTATTTCTATCTTGTTTTGCTTTCCAACTTATATATAAAGATATGTTCATGAGTAGATATTTGAGAAGACCATGCGAAAGAAAATTTTCTTATATCTGATAAAATTTCTTTTTGTTTTTGCACATAAAAAGGGTACAATGAATTTTATTAAAGCTCGCATTTCAAAAGAGACTTATACATTAATTGCGGTTTGATCCTCGCTAGCCAGTGTGCCGTCGTACGATATAATTGAACATGGAAAGTCGAAACTTGTCAGTACGTGTGACTGGCAGTTGTTTTGCATCTTTGTACGGCTGGTGAAATAAAATAAGACTGATGTAAATATCAAGCTTAACAGTTAAACAGTTAAATACTGTTTGTTGCGGAGAGCTAATTTATATGCAAGTATGTATTAGGTGTTGCGAACCTAGTAACAAATTAGTTCAGTTGTGACCAGAAGGATAAACCAAAGGCAGCAAGAACGGAAAGTATAATCTCATGCACATTCGTTTCGTGCTTACTGGCGACTCATCAGTAGGAGCCGGTATTACGCCCTTTAACCATTATATATTTTGATCAAGAATGTGGGATAATAGGACGGTACAATCTCCTAGACGAATGTGTAAACCTGCAATAGTGAAGCTAACATCGTATAATCTACGACAATGCGACTTCAACGCTAACTCACACTATATAATATATATACCGAGTCTGTAAAGGATACTAAAACTATGGCTATTGTGTTAGTAACCGATACCAACATTATTGTATCGGTACATGGTACCAAACTGATGGATATCAATTTATGCTCTAGTTCACCGAAATTGAGAATTACAACAATTTCTGAACACCTGTTACTCCAGTAAATCCATACACTCTGGCCTTGATCGATATCAGTTATCACATTTCGCGGTAAGAATGACATCATTCAATTCAATATATAACAGTTAAATGCTGTTTGATGGAAGAGGTAATATATATGCAATTATGTATTATGTGTTGCAAACCTAGTTACAAATTAGTTCAGTTGTGACCAGAAGGATAAACCAAAGACAGCATGAACGGATAGTATAATCTTATGCACATTCGTATCGTGCTTACTGGCGACTCATCAGTAGGAGCCGTTATTACGCCCTTTAACCACTATATATTTGGGGGAGGAACGTGGGATAATAGGACGATACATTCTCCAAGACAACTCAACTAATTTGTATCTAGTTTCGCAACACCTAATACATAATTGCAAATATCAAGCTTGCAAACTTTATTTAATGGCTTTATTTATTAATTTGTTTTTTTTAAATTTGATAAGATGTGGACTGAAAGATAAATTCTAAATTGCGTCCAAAATATTTTCAAAGGATAAACGAACTGAGAACAATCACCTTTTAATCAAAACAAGGATTAGCTAATTGCGCGAAACCCAATATCGCATAAATTTATTTCTTTTAAGTAATATGCATGTTTTAATAATCCAGTGGCATTCATTACTCTCAAGGACACGTTTACTATACGGTACAAACAAATACAAAGTCTTTTAAACCTAGGATATTTATTTGTACGGGTCATATTTACAGTGGATATTTTCATTCATTTGGCTTTGTCAGACAATTATTCCTCCCTTAATACTATGTTATCTTTCTTCTTGTCAAATCGGACATGGAATCTAAAATTTGGTTTTAAGATAATAGTGTTTTTCCATCTAATTATTTGAAGACAATAACATTATTATTGAAATTATTATATATTTTACAAAAGGCATTTGATTTTTTTCATTTTTTAGCCATGAAGATCTTCTTGAACTGCTAAAAGAAGCAGACACAAATAAGTCTGGCACACTAAGCTTCGAAGAAGTGAAGGATTTGTTAACATCAAAAGGCATTACGTTTTCTGAAGAGGCGTTACAACAGTTTATTAAAGATAACGACCAAGACAGGGATGGGGAGCTAAATATTGAAGAGTTGGCTAGAGCTCTTTGTTCCTAGATTTACTATCGAGCAGTACCTGTTATATTTAAATAATCTTCCAAAGAAATAAATCTAACTTCGTAATTTAACAACTATTTTATTAAAGTGTAAATTCACAAATATACTTTCCTAAACAACAGTTTAACTTCTACATATTTAGAGCGAGTTACTAACATACGGGCACAGATTTATCAGTTATTGTGTACCCACTAAAGAGTAATTTAATAAACCACTGTTAATATTTAAAATGTGTAATCTCGTTGGTGTTTAAATGTCGCGCCTAATTTTTTCTCAACTAACAGAGTCAACATGACGTCAGAACATCACATCATTATTGAAGCAACATGAAGCCAAAATGAGAGCGCAATCTTGCATATTATCGCACAAAAAACACGTTTTCAATCAAGTATGATGACAGGACTGTGATAATATATATTTTATTAATATGAACTAAAAATTGCATCAGGCAGCAAATAAAATTTATCCAGTAGACAGGTTTCTTCTTTCTTTGAGAATATTTCATGTTCTGTCCAGAATTTGCAACGAACGGGACAGTAACCGGAGCACATCTGCTTCTGAGTCTTAAAATATATCGACTGGGCCACATGTCACGCATACTGCACGCAATTTAAGGGAATATACCTACTTTGTGTTTCTAATTAGACTTTCCTTCAGAATGAATCTATTTTCAATCTCTTAAGACATGAAGTTCTAACTAGTGACCCCAGGTATGTCATTATAAAACAGACACCAAACCACTAGGGAAATTTACATAGATTTTAAGTCAACTAACAGGATTTTGATTATATATATATATATATATATATATATATATATATTTCCAGTATAAACTAAACATTGTATCAGTTAGCAAAATCAATTCCTTCAGTATACGAGTTTCGTTCTAATTGGGAACTTTCTAGTACTGTCTCAAATTTGCCTTTGAAAGGAGCTCGAACTAGAACAAATTCGCTTCGGATTCCGGGACTCTCGTCAACGACTTCAAATTTAATGTAGTATGCAGCAAGGGTGGCGCAGTAGATAGAGTCCAAGACTCTGAAGTAAAATGTTTTGAGGCCCGTCTTTGAATCATTCAGATCAGTACTGGAAGCGTTTCAAATAATGACGTAGCTGGTCTACCGCACCAATTGTCTTTGCTGCTTGATGCAATATTTAATTTATACTAGAACTATATTATCAAAATCCTGCGATTTGATTTCAAATCAATATACCATCCTGAAGGGGCAAGTTGTCCATCATATAATGGCAGATTGTGGTTTCTAACTATAAATTCAGGTATTAAGATATTCCCAAAAGTTTCCACCAGAAGGAAAGGCTAAACAGAGAGAGAAAGCAGGTAAACTTATTGTTTGGAATTAAAAACAAATAGTGTAGTGAAGCATAATTTATTTTATAAACAGGTGTATACTAAACTGTTTAGGAAAGACAATTGCCACCAGAAATCTCGTAATACATATGGCACATTTTATATCTGTTTTACATAAAATTTCTGCTCCAAAAAACACAACTTAACTCTAAATCTAAATTACAAATTCAAAATATTGTCTGAATTAAAATTATATATATATATATATATATATATATATATATATATATATATATATATATATATTCACGGTATATTTCTAATTAGGAAGAAAACATTAATAACAAAGTGGATAATGGTCATTTAATGTATGTCAAGTTCAATGTATGCGAGACTGCTAGAGGTGAGAGCCGCATATCTAAATTTGATTTCCATATATATTCAATGCGGTTTAATCCTCGATAGTCAGTTTGCCGTCGTACCTGGATGATTATCAAAGAAGTATAAACGCGTCAGTGCGTTGTGGCTGGCGGTAGTTTAGCTATGTTGTTCGACGACTGGTTAAATACAATGTGATTGGTGTTTACTTCAAGCTCGCAAACTTGATTAAAAGAATTGTTACCACCACCCGCGCAAACAATTATTGCTAAATTATTAGTAAATTGTTGTTGAATTTTGTTACTCTTGGCCTGTCGATAAGAATATCATATTGATGAAACTTTTGAATATTTAGGCCATTTGATTGTTGTTTTATATAAAGGGCATCATAAATAAATAATAATTTTTCTCGCTTTGCTTTGTGTAGAATTGAGAAATTGGTTAAATTGGCTGGGTGCCCCGTTTCCAATATATGATCGGAAATAGCTGATTTTCCTGACGGTGCCAAGCCTTTTTTAATCAATTTCTGTGGTATATATATATATATATATATATATATATATATATATATATATATATATATATATATATACGTAGGTATTCATATAAGATTTGCATTTACTGTTAATAGTACCATATCTATAGTTTATCAAATATAATATAAGTAGCTGTAAAAAAACAGTAACATACTAATTGTGTGGCCTTTATCGGTATCAGTTATCATATATTTGTGGTTACTCCGCCATAACTTAATTGAGCAAATTATGTTTTCCTATTAGACATTACAGTGATAGAGCATGTGAGGCCAAATTACAGCGCAATATTTTACAAATGAGCAGAATTAAACAAGAAAAAGCCAATACGAACGATATAAAACGCTAACTGTAATCAATACTAATGTTTAAATATATAATCATCATCTATAACTTCGTAAATTGGCAAACAGATCTCTGGGTGTGGATTTGCATAAAGTAAAAATTTGACGGCAAAGAGAATAATTTTTCATAATTTCAACTTCGGTTAAAGATTAAACACCCAATTTATATAATGAAAACATGTAAGAATGAAAAGTAAAAGAAAGTTAAAAATGTATTATCGCGTAGTTGTTTGCAAGAATTGCAAAGAACAAGCTTGAAATCAAACATTTTTAGGATTCGATCCCAGGTTGGGGCATCAGACCATGTCTTCTTCTATTCGACTACCAATCTTTTGTGTTCCGAATATTTTGCCATATTAATTATCGCGCTTAATATAATTTTGGCCTTTGTTTAAAGATAACAAATCATATATTGTTTTAAGAAAACAAATTTACGTTTTAAAATTATTTAGTGATACTTATATGTAAAAACTGTGCTACTTTTCAATAACCAATTAGGCATCTTTCAACAAGCAAGCCTACGTGCCTTACAATACGCGCTCAGCTTGTCTTTTAAAAACAAGCTCACTAAGAGTTAGTGTGTCTTATAAAATTCGCTAGGTCTACTCAAAGTGACAAATTTACAGCAACAGCATTAGTTCAGGTATAATTAATTGGTAAAATATAAAATGCATATAAATTAGCAGTTTACATGCAATAATGTAAAATGTATAAACAGCCAATTTGATTACAGAAATTATATTAAACATTACAGCAACCTGTTCAGGGAATAACATGAATAGTAGTTTAATTTGAAGCCATGTGCACGAAAAAACTGACAAAATGCTAAAGGGAACATAGTGAAAAGTTTTGCACCAGTACGTCTCGACGTCTCGACTTAATCTAATTTATGTTTTAAAAAATTACCATGTGTAGAGCCAACATAATAAAATCAAAAGGATAATAATTTAAAATTAGTCCTAAATATATATGTTCGAAAAATGACTTATCAAAGCGCAGGCGAATTTTGTTTAATGTAACTCGGATCACACGAATATGCATAATTCCCATGTAGCAAACAATAAAATGCATGGTTAATAATTACGCCGATTTACCGTATAGTTGGAACATATTGAAAACAACCATGCAAATTACACAAAGTGTTTCGAAACAAAGTTTTAAAATTCACTGTTATTGGATTGTTTCTTTTCCGATGAAATTCACCGTTGCGACTGGAATTGTGCGAGTATCAAAGAGGGGTGCGCCCTAAAAAACAGGCAAATATGTTAATATATGCCGATTAATTCTAGCTCATATTCAGTGGGTAGAGGCCGGCATCTAATTCGGGTGGCGCGAAATGTGCACCAATTTTTATTGAAAATTATTGGCCAGAAACAGCATAAAATTCAGCACAATGGGTCTTAGATCCTGGAAGCCATCTATAGCATGCAATCAGTTGTAGTACTGAATTAAGCATTGTATTCTCAGGTAACATATTTAAAGAACCAGCTGACAAATAAATAATTTTCAAGAAGTTGGAAACAGGAAAGACTAAAATAATAGTAAACTGAAATACATCATATAGATAAAGCAACAAATTAAATAATAATTTTGTGCATATATGTCTTAATTTAAATCACTTCTTTCACTAGACACAGGTCAGACGTTGATTTATCTCCTTATTATTTTATGAAACAAAAAATATGATGCAATGCATGGACTTTAGAGGCAGAATTTCCACTGCTAATTTTTAAACATGAGGTTATTATGCTCAGCGTCAGACGCGGCAGAATCCTCGTAACCGATGCATCAAATATCATGAAATTATTCATCGTGTACAGTTTTTGCCTTTTTAGTGAACCATTGTGAGAGAAGTTTATTGACTAAAATTTTTTGCTAGTCATCACCGATCTAACGTTAGAAGTCTGGCACTACAACGTGGATTTGAGATTTTATGTTAAAGAAAATTGGTCTAATTTTATTAGGTAAATTACGTCTAAGGACATGGCATAACACAGAAAATGTAGTGATATCACAAGACACGTCGTATCGTTATTGGACACACATTAGTATCCTACTGAATTAAAATTACAGACAGAGGATATCTAGTTTGGACTTTCGGTCGAATGTCAGTATGGAAGAAGGAATGATCGGGGAGCATTGAACGAAATGCGTTGCTTCTGTGGCACAGGTGATGTGTGAATTGACTGTGAAATACTACTCGCGGACACGGCAATACTGGCTACTGCTGATAAGCGTCCAATAGCGATGAAACAGGTTAATTAGAAAAATTTTATTTACCACCTTATGCAAAATTTTGCTTATACCATCAAGATATACAAAATAAAATGCAACATTGACACACCATATGCCATAACATAGATTTTTGTAGAATGATAGGAGAGGGTTGTTTGGAATTCAAGGTAAATAGCATTAACGAAAAGGTTCCAAATGAATGAAAGGCTGACTAGAAGCCATGAGGTATTACAAGTTTTAATATTGCACGCCATGTGCATTTTTGGTAGTAAAGGTGATTATTCGCATGAATCTGAACCAAACGATGCCACGTTCAAAGCAAGCCCGCGAAACACTTGCTGATACCAATGAGTGGCAATGAAGGTGAAACTGGTCTATTAGAGGTTTTACAGTTTTAACTTATTTTATGGTTTGCTTATCCTGATAAAATAAAAATCTAATATAATCTAGACATTATGATTTAATTCAATATCACCACCATGAGTTATATGACGTTAAAATTGTTATGACAGATGTGAAAGGATAGATAGATCTTAAGGCCAAAAACATTAAGCATGAGGATTCATATAAAGGAAAAGCTGTCCAAAGTACTTCACTTGATATAAAACTTCAAACTGCATGCAATAAGCGATTTCGGCAACGTTGGTGATGGATGGATGTATGTATACCAAATATTATAACTGTTTGCAATGTTGACCGCAGCAACACCAGAAATTACAATTAAATGCTAAACATTATGAAAACTAACTAATAGAGTAATATCTTTTTCAATGCTATGAAATGATTAGTGTAGTGCGACAAAATCTACTTGATACAATCCAGCCATTAGGCTTAAATTGAAAGTCATCAACTCGGTGTACAAAGTGTCCAACGGCTGATAGGTTAATGTCGGTTGAGGCATGGAAGTCTGACGAGGAAACATACGTTGGTTTCCTTTGATAATAATGAATTTTGTATTTAATCCATTTTGGTGCATTAGTAACAAAAATAAGTGAATAATTTGTGAATAAAAGCAAATCACGTTTATGTATCATAGATAAAAAACGAAAGCGAAAAATGCATATTCAGATGCATAAAAAATCGTAAAAAAATCAAAAGTTTATAATCAGTTTAGGTAAAAATTATTTCACATTATTTATCTACGAATAAAGTAATTTGCAATTGACTACATTCGCAATACGCTACTGCTTTTCGTTCATAAAATGCGTTTATTATTGCACCCGTAGCTATAGAATTTTTCAGGTTCGCGACCGGCACGCACTAGCTAGTCATTTTGGTATTGGGATATAGCCATCATCCCGTTTCATGAGAAGCCTCGCATTTTATTAACTACACAGTAACATTTAGTGATAAATGTAATGAGGAAAATTCGTTGATCTTATATATGCAGAATATTTTTACTTATTATTAGGCAATCAAGATTTCGCCCATGCCACATTGAATTGATTATATATAAAGACGAAAGGTGAGAAACAAGATACTGTAAAATTATCCAACTCGTTGCATTAAGTGCTAATTATTTATTATAACGGACAGGGAAGTACAAATTTAACTACACGCTACCAATGCTAGTGTCAAATTATGAATTCGATAGATATACTTTATCACATTTTTTAAATAATTATGTTCTTATTCTATAAAACATAAGAAATATATTTGATTTTAAAAGAACCCAATTCATCTTTACGCATGTATTAGGCTGAGGGTACCTATCCGCAATGGAATGCATTACATTAGCAGGGGTTTTTTATTTCAATTGACGCACACTACTTCATCGATAAGGCTATTGAATTGACAATTTGAGTTATTGTATATTCCAAAGCACCGGGTAATCGCAAGAGTTATGTGTCAATTCAGTACAAAATTTTGCTCAGGTTGCACAGGTTTAAACAACATAATGCAATACGGCAGAGTGGTTCAATGGTTAAAGCACCAAATTCCAAAACAGACATGCCCAGATTCGAGTTCTGTCCGCGTCAAATTCTGGACAGTACGGGATGAGTTTGAAAAAAGAACGAAAACGGCCTACTTGATGAATGGGCCTTTCGACATTATTCAATGCTTAGTTTATACTGACATATGTTTGTACATAATGAGACAGGCGTTTGTATCACGAACGCAAGTTTGATTTAATAAATAAGTAAACTACGTGTGTTAAATGAACTAACAACATCATCATCACGAACAGAAATACAAAAGTAATAAGTAACTGGTGCTTCACATCAATATAATCCTGAAAAATAGAAAATAAAGAAGTAAGACTGTTTAAACGTAGTAATAATAAAGAATTTGGAAACGAGTTTCAACAACCTCCTTAGATTTTACACAGACACAATAAATATTTAAACAGAAGCCAGCAATACAACATACAGAGCTAACTGCTTTGCGTATATTTGATATTATCTTCGTCCAAAGTAAGTTAGAATCTATACTATCGAGACCAGATAAGCTTAATATTACAATATTATCAGATTTTGTTTTGAACGGTGGTTGTTTGAGTTTGCTAACAACTATTTGAGGCTTGTATTATTTCGTTTTTCGGAATTCTAAAGTGCAGAATAACAACAGACAAGTGCATGGTCCGAGTCGACGCGTGTGCTCCAAAACAAATGACAGTCCTAAATGCAAACACGTCATATATAACTAATTACTTTATTACCTTTTTTTGAGTCCATTTTTATGTGGGGACTGAAGGACGCCATGTGACACATCGCCCTACATTACGCCTAAAGTATGTGCTCCGCACTACTATCCTACAGTCGTTCACCAATATCATTGCGCATTGAGCGTAAATTTTGTCTGCCGCCTAGACTAAATTCTGCATTGCATAAGCGTCCAACTTGAGCTATCATTTCACCCATCACCAATACTACATTTGTTAACTTCTCGTTTTTATTAATTAAGAGTTTATGTCAGTGTAAAAATCCTTTTTCTGTCGTATGTGCTGCAATCGATTGCGGCATAAGCAGACACAACATTAAAACAACATTTATTAAGGATTTTGACATTGAATTCCAGTAAACTTCTTTAAGCGTGCCGCAAAGTCGTCTTTCCCATGCATCCATTCAGGTAAACACGTTTCAGCTCATGAGTTGAATAAAAAACCGACGCCTCGTTGTCCAGTTTAAGAAAGTTTTGTGGACCAGATTTTCAAAGTCAATATCGCTTAGACAAGGATCGTGCACCGAATTCTGCAAGTCTTGTAATATCCTACATCCTGGTTTCGGATATGGTTTATTTCACTTTTTGCTCATTGTATGCACTGGAGTTAAAACCTAACTTAGGTTACTCGAATGGTAGTTTACTTTAAACCCATGCACCATATACAATATGTACCATAACCGTAAAGAGTACAAACACCATTATTTATTAGATAAGCTAAATGTCACCGAAATCGGGAATAACAAGCAATTCCAAACACATGTTGCTCCAGCAACTACTCTGATGTCGATCTCCATCAGTTATCACATTTTGTATAAATTAAAATTTTGCTTAATTAAAATATAATAGTTATGTGGTATTTGTCAGTACACACACACACATATATATATATATATATATATATATATATATATATATATATATATATATATATATGTATATATATATATATATATACATTGTACCCTTCCTGTGTGCAAACACAAAAGAAATTTTATCAGATATAAGAAAATTTTCTTTCGCATGGTCTTCTCAAATATCTACTCATGAACATATCTTTATATATAAATTGGAAAGCAAAACAAGATAGAAATATGTGAACAAAGAGAATGTGAAAAATAGAAACCAATCAAATTGCGTGCGTCACATCCAGTTCAAGCTCAATGCTTGTACGTGCTTCTTCTGCTTACATAAATCCGGCTGCAATTTGTTTATCCATAAGGCTTCGTATGTGGCTAGCTCCCTTTTGTTTTTGCATTTAGTAATTACTTTGAATGCTACGTCTGGAGAACATACGTGCGATGTTTCGATGATGTGTTGTGCAATAGCAGACGTGTATTCACCATTTG
>JAQBSW010004715.1:0-65753 GCA_029291075.1 Eudiplozoon nipponicum
TTGTACTTCGTTCAGTTACATTATTGCTAAATACATAAAGTGTATGGGATTCGTCTCTATTCGTAACTCTTCAAGTATTGTTCAGAATAGTTCGCAGGCGGGACTCGAACCGGTGCACATTCGCCTTGGAGACTGTGACTATCCGCTGCGCCGCTCGTGCCATATACTAAACGCAATTTGAATTCCTATACTCATTGATGTTTTTAATTGTGTATGCGCTGTAAAGAACACTATGTCGCCAATTTCAAGTGGGAAGGGAGTATTTAGATGCTATCTCTGAGATGGTCTGTCACTCAAGGCTGATGAAAACCATCTGTCCGGAACACTGGATTTTCAGTGACTAATGTCTATAGTTTCTTCTTGCCACCTGTATCTACTCCTAGTTTATGGAACGCTTTTCCTTATTTCGTCACTTCGCATTTAACATTTATTATAAACTTATTTTGATTTTTATGTCTTTTTGATGTTGACTGATTTTTGTTATTTTTCCCGACATTCTTTGTAGGCAATTCCAAAATCGCAGCAAAAACCGATATAGCGATGTGATCTGTTACGACTCGACTAGAGTATGCCTTCCAACCTGCGTGGACATTAAAAACCAACGATCACAAGGCGTGCTTCCATATTGTCCTTTACAGCGTAGACGACAGCTTCAGCACCAAATACTTTTCCCCGACGAAACACAAGTAACCACCAATTCGCTTAGTTGCGGTGGTGCCAGTGGCGTTGGTTATAGTGGTATGGGCGCTATTGAGCCATCTGGGGGTTCTGCATCTTCTGTGTTTTCATCGTCCGGTTTCAGTAGTCTTCGTAGTGCTATGCTCATGTCGGGCGGAGACAAATCAGCTGATGAACAGCAACATCTGTCCATGTCTCCATCCAAGCAGCTTAATGAAAGCACTGCCTTTACAGAGAATGCTATGCACAATAGGTCTTGCCCACTAGCCTGTGATTACATTCATGCCAATTGGGTGGACAGTTATCGACAAAAGAACGCCTTCATCTGTACTCAAGGTAAATGAACACTTACTCGTTTTGGAATCTCGAACTTTACATTCGTGGCTTAACCTTTATTTATTATTATCTATTTGCATATCTAATTAAAATTGTAAGACGCGCTGCACTTTAATAGTATTTCTTTCTAGGTTTTTTCAGTTTTATGACTTAAATAAAAAGTGACCTTTAATGTAATCCTTCACAGACACATATACATGCACACAAACACACACACACACACACATATATATATATATATATATATATATATATATATATATATAATGTATTAACTAAATATTGCAGCAGTTAGTAAAACGAAATTCATTTAATAGAACGGTTTCGTCCTCATTTGGTACTCTTAACTTTTTCTCGAGAATTTTCCGCTGACGGGATACAAACCTGGATACATTTGCTTCTGAGTGTGGGACTATGCACTGCGCCACTCGTGCAGCTTACTACACACCTTCAAGTCTTATACCAACTTACGTTTTCTGGTTAGCCTCTCCTTCAGGTGGAACTTATTTGAAATTTTAACTAACCACTCCGGAGCGGTCATTGCATAACATACACGATATCTGGATAGCGTTATTAATTATGTATGTGAAGCTAATGGATGTGAATTAAGCACATGCTCATATATTGTCTGGAAGGATTATAGGTACGCATTGACCTTGATTATTCAAGATGACAGCTTCGTAGACAACTGAGTGATCGGATTCAGACCGAAATAAATTCGTGAAATATCTTAAAACACCGAACTGCGACAATAGCGTAATATGTTATGTCGAAACCCCAGTCATTTTGCATCTATGTGTGTAATGAGCAGTGTGCCTGTTATATCTGTAAGTTTTCGTTGTAATAATTGTTTAAGTATTAAGAGTTTTATCGGTTCTTTTTCTTTCTTTCATGAAATCTCTAAAATTCGAAGGCTAACAGCTTGATGTTGAACTTTGCGCGTGTACCCTGTTTTTTATATTTAGTTGACAAACTTAATTTTAGATTTGACTCAGACTGTTCAATAAATTTCGCGTGTGTACGACTTTTCTTTAATCAAGGTTGCTATCTTGATATAAACACATGACTCATTACGTACGTACATTTAACAATATAAACTAATCATTTTATAATTTAGACAAGACAGCAAACGTTCGTTTAATTATATGAATTTTCGTTTCAATACCACTTCTACATGTAGCGTTGTATGTTCTACAATGCAGATTGGGGATGGTTACTTGGAACTTTAGAGCTAAATAGAGGTTATATATGCTGTTCCTAACGGAAAGGCTAACCAAAAAACTTTAGTTAGTATATAACTGAAAATTGTGTGTAGTGTGCGGCAGGATGGCTCAGTGGTTAGAGCACTAGATTCCGAAGCAGACGCGCCCGGGGTCGAGCCCTGCCCGCGGCAAATTCTGCACAGTACGTGATGAAGACAAAACCGGTCTGCTATATGAATTGCCTTTTCTACACTATACAACGCTTAGTTTATGCTGACAAATGTATGTATTTAATGGTGCAGGTGTTCATATCAAGATAGCAACCTTGATTAAAAGTAGTCGCTACCACTGCCCGCGCAAACAATGTTAGTTTAATTATATAAATGTTCAATTCAAACCACGACCTCAGATAGCGTGGTGTCTGTTCTTTAACGACAGATTTGTTGGAACTATACGTCTAAAGGTATGCTATATTGACTCCACCTAAAGGAAAAGCTAATCAAGAAATATAAGTTAGTATCTAAATGTAAATTGTGTGTATTAAGCGGCAGGATAGTTCAATGGTTAAAGCACCAGATGCCGAAGTAGACGTGTCCAGGTTAAAGCCCTGACCGCGGTAAATTTTGGACAATACATGATGAGTTCCCAAAAAGGACGAAACCGTTCTGCTGGATGTATACGACTTTGGCTGAAGAGAATGCGTGACACGTTTCTACAGAGATGTTATTCGTGCTTGCGTATAATTTCAAATTATATTTTTCATTCGTAAACGTTTATTTTCAAATAATTGTTTTATTATTTTTGTGTCTGCCCACATCGATAGGTCCATTGAAAGAGACTGCGGCTGATTTCTGGCGAATGGTGTGGAATTATCGAGCACCCGTTATCGTTATGATTACCAGGTGTGTTCACAAACTATTTTTTGCTTTTTTACTAAATGATTATTTCTTCTTTCCTTGTTAGCATAGTCTTATTATTGTTTCTTTTCGCTTAGTATCGGCAATAGGCAATCACTGTAGATTTGTTTTTTGCTCGATGTTTCGGAAGACGCACGATCCTCTGTTGACACGTTGTTCGTGAAGCTGACAATAATGCATCTATTTTGATTGTTCTTTGTTAAATTACGCGACTTGAATCACATATTGTTCGCTTCACGTTATGTTTTGGTCCTGAAAATATGCTTATGTGTTAATACTTAAGGAGAACATAATAGAAATATTGATTGTATTGCCAAAATTTATTTGTATCGTAGCCCATGAATCTTTGTATTTATAATTGAAAATTTTGTGGCACATGTGTGCTTATATTGTGTGTATACTTTTTGTTAGTGTGCTGTATTGGAATGAATATGTATTGTTTAATTAAATGTAAACTTTGTTTTCTTACTTATGTTAATGTGTATGTGTAGAGTTGTCGAAGCTCAACGCTGCAAATGCTATCAATACTGGCCTCTGTTACCTGGCCAGTCTCTCTACTCTGAGCTGTCAACTGTTTCTACCGCCGGAACTCCGCCTGATACGGGATATCCTAGCTCTGTTACGGGATCTAATGGCAGCGGAACGGGGTATTCACAGTCGACAACGAATATCTTTGATAATCGGGGTCTTTTGACGCGCCAAATACCTAGTACCACAGACCCAACTACCAGCTCAGTCGCATTTGCTTCTTGTTCTTCATCCTCGTCATCCTCATCTTCTTCATCCGGCATTTCTAATGAAGTTTGCTGTGGCAAGCCGGGCGAGGATCAGCGTTTAAGAGGCGCTGGTTTATACGATGGGACTGAAGCAGATAGTGCAGATATTGATGGACCGCGATTAGGCTTATTGATTTTAAACGTAGGGTGTAAAGAAGAAGAACATGGCTTTACGCACACTCGATTGCTGTTGAAAAATCTAGAAGTAAGTTTTAGTAAAAATGCTAATGTGTATATACTGTTAAAAAACATTGATTTCGCAGTCTACTGCTACCCTAGACAATGCTTAGTTTGAACTGACAAGGATATATTTTATCAAAATCCTGAAATATATTAATATCACTTCCTCAGTTGGTATGTTGCTTGTTCCATAATGGCAGATTGGAGGCGGTCAATTAGAACTTTCGGTCAAAAGATATGCCACATTGGCTCTGCCTCATGTGAAGGCTGACGAAAACCTAAGTTAGATGCAAATTGTGTTATATGCGGCACAGTTGCGCAGTGGATGGAGTCGCAGTCTCCTAAACAGATGTGCCCCGGTTCGAGGCCCGTGCGCGGAAAAATTCTAGATTACTAATATAGTTCCAAATAAGGATGAAACCGGTATACAGGATTAATTGTCTTAGCTACGTTGTGTAAGGCTTGGTTTTTTACTGACAAGGAGATTTGTCTATATCTGGGTTTGGATATGCAGCACGCATCTCTGTCTAATTTGTTCAAAGTACGTTCTATAACTTATTGTCATTCAATTTGTTTCAATGTTCGCATATTAAATGCGCTGGTGTTAAGTCCGAATATATATATATATATATATATATATATATATATATATATATATATATATATATATATATATATGAAAAGTAGATTACTTGAACTATCTGCGATGTTTGACAATACGATATTCAATTCTGTGATATGATGGATATCCATCATATTCATTGCATCAAAAAGGGCGTTATTGTTAGTTTGAGTTAAGAAAAAAGGCAGAAGCGTAAATATAATTATCTGTAGTAGCCTGATTTGGCTTATACACTCTGTAAAACTCCAAAGGTAAGGTCACTATTTTTATTCTTCGAAAATTGTTTGCGTGGGCAGTGATAACAATTACTATAATCAGGGTTGCGATCTTGATTTAAGCACCTGACCCATTAATTAATAACATTTGTCAGTATAAACTAAGAATTGCATAGTGTGGAAAAGGCAATTCATCTAGTATGTACTCGATGCAGACAGTGTGAACAGTACTTAAAATGGGGAAAAGACGCTTTAAAGGGTACCAACTCCACATTTTGAAACACTGCAGTAAAGAATATACATAGTTTACCGCTATACGCACAATAGATATCTGCTCCAGCCTAAGGTTCAGTTTATTCGGTTTTATTTATTTTTTAGCTTTTAGTTTCGGAGGCATCACGATTTATGCTTTGTTTATTTAGTTGGAAGACTATTTTTGATTCTTCATTTGCAAATATTTCCATTCAATGTCCAGTGTTTTGCAGAGTATACGTGTTATTCTTTTGTAAAAAGTTACCACATATTTTTAACATGCAACAAGAAAGTAAATCGATTTTACTAATGTAGTATTCTAAATGTATGTGAAATTTTTCAACTGTCATATTTTATGTCAGACGGGAGAGTCACGATATCTGGACCATTTCGCGTTCAGTGCATGGCCTGATCATGGTGTCCCAACGTCTACAAATGGTCTCAGTCATCTGTTGGCGTCTGTACGTTCCGCCTACCTGGCTGCAATTCGCCGTCTTGGATATCGGAATACTTCTGCTAACAAAAAATTCCACAAGAGTGGTGATGTGAATTTAATCGGTAATATTAACACTACTGGAGATGAGGCTACCCTAAAACTGAACACCAATGACTCGTCTATGAAAACAGCGCGTGAACTTGTTGTGCCGAGCTCTGATGGTACTGTTGATAGTAAGGCACCTGGTCCACAGTCATCGATCAGACCAGATGATGTAGTTAACAGTGATGTTACTGATAGTGAGCACAATGACAATTGTGATTGTGAAAGTTGTACCGGTTCAGATGCAGATGTTTTAGAATCTAATCTAGTTTGCAATGACGATGATGAAAATGACGTGCCCCAGTGTGATTCCTCGACTGCTCTGAAAAATAAGAAGCGAAATAAAGTGGTTAAAAGTAGAAGCCATAGAAGAATTCGGGACAATGGTAAGAGAATGCGACGAGGCGAGCTCACTTTGGATTCCGCTGAGGTGGCAATGGATTGTGAGGTTCCTCCGCCACCAATTGTCGTTCACTGCAGTGCTGGCATAGGCAGAACAGGTAAACAGCGTTTAATCTAGTTTTTGTACAATTTTTGTAACAAAAATAATTTCTTTAAATCGAAACTGCCAATTACTCAAGTTAATTAAAATAAAGATGCAGTAAAATAAGTATGAAGGACTCATTGGATGATATGAGCACAACTCACTCTTTTGTTTATTTTTTCTGGAGCAGCGGAAAATTTTTATTTACCAACTGTGTGGCCGATACAATTGAACGTTTTATCATTGCTAGTTTTCCTTAGCCTGTAGTTACTGTCTTAACGCTTTATCTTCTCCAATTGGCACGGTGTGTGCAGGGTAAAGTCAGAGAATGACTAGCTAGTTGTAATAAGCGCTATTGGGTGTCCATATGTGGCGTAAACATTCTAGTGGATAGATATATAGAAAAATGCTTGGCTGAGCCGCGTAACTTGGTAAAACTTTATGAAACAGGAAAGTTAAGAAACCCAAGTTGGTTCCGCCGATGAATGTCGAGATGGGCCAGGTTCTGAAAGGAGTGTGGGGGCCGACACTATTCACTTGAACCCAGGTCAGAGCTTCACTATTAAGTGATCGTTGAACGCCCGTTATCATTCGATTGTTCATTAAAGATATCTCAGTTATTCTACCCTAAATGACATCGGTTTCTTTTTTATCTGCGTTCAAGACATACATTCATAATTCAATTTTCCAGATTTAAATATTCATTTCTTTCATTTTTATTTAACCTTTCTGGCGTTATGTTCTTTTTGTACATATCTTTTAGTGCGGGTGTTATCTTCTATGTATTTTTATTTTGCGAACGACACAGACTTTCTTTGGTCTGTAGTCTACTTACTATTTCTGGTATAAATATGTACAGATAAGCGCTAAAGTCGATTAAACTTATCAGATTAATCGTAACAATCATCATCATTATCAGCCGAAGCAGTAATATGTCAGAATTGAAAAGAACTGCTATTTGACTGCCGTGTTACCATCAGTTAATCAGTCTAAGTAACCTAATTTGCTAGTGATCATTTACTATATTGTCCGTTTGAGTCCTAGTTGCTTCATTGTGCTAACTTTTAAGAAATCGAGAGACCGTGTTACCGTTACTGCTCCACTCGGATTGTTTCAGTGTATACTATCTATTTTTTGTTCTCGTAGAGCTGTTTTACATTTTGTTGTCTGTGCCCGTGCCTTTTGCATGTGCGTTAAATTTTTGTAGGAACATTTATCACCTTCGACATTTGCACAAAACAATTGACCAACAGACGTACTGCTCCAGTGCTTCACAGAGATCAAACAATCGCCCAGGTTGGTCCGAATCAACAGACAAGCGAGCACACTGATGGTAGCAGAGAAGCGTGTGAGAATAGAATTAACATTCCGCTAACCGTGGCTAGGGTGCGGTCACAACGATTCGGCTGCGTACAGGTATTGTGGGCGATAAATTATTGTTACATACCTTTACTTTTTCTGTGAGATTGCGCCAGAGGTTTTGTTTCTCTCACCAATAGTGTTGTTCCCTTATTATTTACGTCCAGCTTATGTGCCCATTGGATATCTATTTCACCAGCCATTTAATCTTTATCGATTTTGTTCCAAAATGAATATGACTTTGAAAATTGCAGTCGGTAAGGTTCGTCACTATACATAGGAAATGATAAAGTTAGTGGTGGAGTAACTTTTCCATCTAACAAAAATTGGATTCAATTTGAACACAAACTATTCAGTATTTTTCACAAAACCGAAAACTTGTTGCGATGCACAGTAGCTTTAATTCAATATCTTCTGAGGCTGGGATTCTTTCGCTTACATATTCTTGGTAGATATCTTTGGTCCGCTTGCTATTGCAGAAATGTTTTTTTCCCACTAAATCGTTATCCCTGTTCGTGTTAGAAGTATCGATTGATGATGGGGTGCAGTTTTGTATCTCTTATATCTCTTGACATCCTAGTCAATATCTGTCTTATCTGTTCTTCGGATACGATCTCTCTTCACCTAATGTCAACGGTAGATTTACCGATCTGGTTAGTATCTTCAGTGCATGTTTTAACAAATATGTAGGCTGCACAATTTCTGTGCAGGCACGAACGTTAACGTTTTCCTGTTTTAGCTTCATGTATATAAATTATTCAATTAAACAATCAGAGATTGCGCCAATGGTGATAACAATTCTTTGAATCAAGTTTGAGTTCGACATCAACATTAATCCCTTTGCATTTATCTAGTCACACAACTGAGCAAAACTAACGCCATTAATACGTACCGATATGTTTCGATCTTCCATAGCACGACGGAAAATTGACTTGCGAGGATCAAACCGCAATGCATATCAGAATAAGAGATGCAACTCTCATCTCTAGTAGTCTTGCATATATTTCACCTGACTGGAAATGTCAGCTGCATACTTTCTATGCAATCACGAAGATTAACGTTTTGCAACTTCCCTTCATATAGAACGCTGTTTGACTAGATTTTGACATTGTCTATGTTGAACGTAGCCTAATATAGCGTTACCACTCCGTGTTAATTAGATGAAGAATACAGAGACGTAATGACAAAAAATTAATACAAAGCAGCTGAATTTAAACCATATTAAATAGTTTACAAGGATGAGCACGGTAATATCAATGGAGTGACTGTAAATTTTGGTTTGCGTAGTTATTAACAATGTGTACAGAAATAATACAGCATTATTCTAGTAAATAAACACAGATTGTTTATTCTATGGAATGGCCCTTTAATAACATGCAATGAATAATGACTAGGACACATTGATGTAATAATTATATTCCTACTAGAACGACTGAAAATCATGTCAGAAATTTGTATTATAATAAAATAACTATAATTCATGCCAAATATTTGCCACCTAGATATGATGACTCCTTTCAAAACAACACGTTTCGAACGTCTCTTTTTTATCCTTAATATTTATTTAAAAGCGTGCAAACTGACCTCTAATTTTAAAAGTAACAATACTAAATTAAATAAACGACAATTATAACTGCTTGATAAATCAACATACACAACAGTAAAACTGGTCAGATCAACATTGCAGTTACGATAATATAACTCTACGTAAGAAGCTACAATGGTGGCCTTATCGCAGACCGCGGCTACACGTTTATAAATTATTCTTTTTAACAATCAGAGATTGCGCGGATGGTGTTAACCCTTATTTAAATCAAATTTGCAAGTTTGATTTAAGCAATTATTCAATTGTATTTAACCAGTCGCACAACATAACAAGACTATCGTAAGTCGCACGCACTGACGCGTTTCGGCCGTCCATTGTCATCGCTAGTGTATGAAAGAAAATTGAATACCTAGTATCAAATCGTAATGCATATATAATGGCAGCAAAATTAGATATGCGGCTTTCAGCTATAGTAGTCTCGCACACAGTATACTTTACTGCAAATGTCGGATACGCAATTTCTTTGCTGTCATGAGCTTGAGCGTTTAGCGGTTTTTCCTACATTTATATAAGTTGTACAACTAAATATTCACTGATTGCGCGGATGGTGATAAAATCTATTTAAATCTAGTTTTCGAGCTTGATATAATCACCAATCCCATTTGGTTTGAACTGTCACACAACATAGCAAAACTATTGTCAGTCACACCTACTGACCCATTTTAATCTTCCATGGTTATCACCGGAGTACCACGGTAAACAGATTAGCGAGGAGCAAGCCGCAATTCTTCTATAGGCAAAGCAAAATTAGATATGCGACTCTTACCTTTAACAGTCTGGCATAAATTTTATTTAACTAAAAATGCCAAAATATAATTCTCCTCATCATTTGTAATATGGACTTCTAAAGGTTTTTTCTTATCCTCTAAGTTTCCAATTAGTAGGGCTTAAAGCTGTGGGCTCTTTTATAAGCTCTCTTTTGTGAAAATTTAGATATCCAGTTCTATATATTAAATCAAAGTAATGAATTCAAAACGAAAATATTTCAACTATCCTGCGTGTTTAGCTGTTTTTAATTTATCCGAAATGTGCATGCGTAGAATAGATGTTGCTTAATTGGAATAAAAAATGAAGGTGTCCTGTGTCTTTTCTCAACGCGACTATTTTTGTTATGATTATGACTGTTTTTACTATTATTGTACTCCATTGTAAACCACTTTCTTTCGTTTCTTGTGATATGTCTAAACCTTGTGCTGTAATAAAACAACAGGTAGTTGCTCAGTATCTTTTCTGCTATCATGCACTACTGGACTTTTGCGTTGAATCTGGCCTTTTGTCACCCAACGAGGCAGCTCCAGCTATTAACTGTTTGACACCACCAATTCCGCATAGTGGTCCGCACATGGGTTTTGTAAAGGATCCGCTTGCTCTCATTGCCTCGCTGCGAGGCACACCTTCATTTTCTATGATGATGATGGCGATGTCACCACCACCTTCGTTTCCAGGATATTTTCCATCAGTAGGCAGTGCGCAAAATCAGTTTCATTTGCAACAGCACCATCCCGGCCTACCCGTTGGAGCACCTATAGGAAGTTTACAGTACCAACCTGCCTCACCAATAGCTGGCTTTCCAGGTAAAATCATGGCTGGTGGGATATCACCAGGGGCTAACTCACTGATAATAGGAATGAATTCCACCGGCAACAGCAAAAACACAACAGCGACATCAGATCCTGTTGGCTTGTCATCTGTGAGCGCAGTGCCTGATGTTAACTTTTCCTCGGTAACTGGTTCGCTTCCACCGCATCAGATGTTGATGATGCTTGGTGGAGGTCGCCTTCTGGTGGAACCTAGCCAACTGACGAACTTCACGGCTTCCCCAGCATGTAAGTTCAAAAGTATTTTTCAGTTTACTTTTAATTTTTTTTACTAAACATGAAATAAAGCATGTAGATGGTTTCTTGTAACTTAAATCTGTAGTAACCGCTCACGTGTATCTGATAATAAATGTAAAATACTGTTGCAGTATCACCCACCCCTCACTCCTACGTTGCGACTGCATAATGAAGATCTAGACATAGTTGACAGGTTTACATATTTTGGGAACTCTATCAATAACGTAAGCAATATGTCCGACGAAGTGAGAATACGGATCGCGAAAGCTAGAATAGCTTTCTCGAACCTTCGTCATTTATGGAGAAACGCGAATATTTCACTCTGCCTTAAAGGTCGTGTTTACAGTGCATCTGTACGCGCAGTCTTACTATACGCTAGTGAAACTTGGCCTCTTAGAGTTGATGATTTGAGACGCTTACAGGCATTCGATCATCGTTGTTTGAGAAGTATAGCACATGTTGGTTACCAACAATGAATAACTAACTTTGACATCCGTAGACGTATTTTTGGATCTGACAATATGAGCTCGTCGTTTGAAAAACAAATAAGGATCCATCAACTTCGCTGGCTCGGTCGCGTTTTGCGTATGCCTTAATTTCGATTGCCCAGTAGAGCTCTGTTCTCTCATCCAGCACCAAATTGGCGTAAGAAACAAGGTGGGCAGATTTTGACATGGCAGAAACAATTAAAGTCTCTTACATCCAAATTGGGTAGTATAGGACCCACTCGTCTGCCAGGATAGGGTCCTCGTGCACATCATAGTTCTTTGTTAGAAACCCTTAGCGATATGGCATCGAATCGAGCTCAGTGGCGATCTTGTTGCAGATGTCTAGTAGAATCATCTTCGTAACTTTCTTTTCTTAGTAGGGCAAATTTAGCTGCGAAGTTTGGTTTGTTTATGACGTGATGCAGTGAAATCCGCAAGGATGATGTATTGCTGATGTCGCCTTCCCCAAATGCTAACTTGGCAATAATGGTGTTGTGAAGAGGTTTAGTTGGTCTCATTTCTATGAGTTATCCTGATAAATTTACTCATAGTAGCAAGGTATTCCTTCTCTCTCTGCCTCTCTCTCTCTCTCTCTCTCTCTCTCTCGTAAATCTCACTAATAATTTGTCTAAATTCACTTATGTACTTTTTCACTCCTTATGGTTATATGGCAGTGAAACATTAGTCACTTTTGGCTTTTGTATGGCTGAACATGATGATGATGCTGCTGATGATGATAGTAGTAGGATTCAATAATTTCTGCTTTTTACATATCTACATGCGCGTTATTTTTAATTCTCTTCTGCCTATTATGAATAGCCGGGATTATTTATATTATCACTCCTTTTCAGTCTTACATTCTCTACGAGACTCTTTTTGTAGCATTACCTTTTATTCTCGCTTTGAAGATGCTCTACCTTTTAAATATTGTATGAGTAAGACCTATCGTTCTAGTTATGCTGGATTTTGTGACGATGTATAATAATTTAGTTACTTACACCTATTCCCCACTTGACAAGACATCATTCCATACGCCTTCATTACTACTCTTGTTTTCAGAATTCATTTAGGAGAAAACAGCTGCTACTTCACTGTCCCGCTGTCGTGTTCTTGATCTGCAGCTCTGCATTCCTTCAAATTCTTTTTCTAGCTAAAATATTTTAGCACTGACCACACTTACTCGTCCCGATCTGGTGGGTATGTGAACGTGATTTTGAAGTTTTTCTGTATTTGTCTCGTAGAACTACATGGTTGCCGCGCCTAAGCATATCTGTTTCTAATGTTATCCTTAGTGATTCCTAAGCCAATAGTTACCGATTATGATTTCGCCACCCATTTTACCGTTATATACTAGCATTGTCAAAGTGAAAAAATACTACACGTAGGGCCTGTAATGGCTCGATTACTCTGGACCTATCCTTATTGAGTGTTTTAACCTTTTTAGATTATGCTAAAAACTAACTATTTATTAAAGAAAGAATACCACGATTATCGATCGTGGATTGTCGCTTTGCACTATCTGTTTTGCAAAGATCCGATTGATCCTCATTTCCAATTACTCTTCGAGTTTGTCTTCGTGGTGGCTGGTTGTTGATTCATCTTTTTCCTCCGAAGGCTTCAACATCGGTCATATTAGCCACCGGAAATGAGTTCAAATCTAATGTTCGTTGACTGGCTACGTTTCACGAGGCTTCTAATCACACACATAATAAAATGCTCACAATAACAGATTTAAGTGTGTCAAGGATGTGCGTATGTGTGTATCTGTGTATAAAAGCATTCTCGCATGGAGAGTATTTATTAATAATTTTCAACTAACTAACTATTTTCAGCCGAAACCCTGGATTCTTTCATTTTCACACCATTAATGAGTTTTGCTGATCGATCTCGGAATAATTAAGCACGTAGAAAATGATGAGGTAAAATGGGATACAGCTTTTTCCATAATTAGCAGAACTCTGAAACATTTTCTACTCTGGTCTTATTGCTATTAGTACATATTTCGCTATTTTAAAGAAGAATCACCACGCCAAGTTAAGTATGAATAAAGGCGTTTCGTGCTTTCTTGCTACCCATGTGAGTGAGCTGGCACTGCCCATTTGCCCAACGTTACTTGACCAACTAATTTTGGATTTTAGGCGCAGTGCCGACTTTTCTTTATACTGCATTGGGGTTATCTATTTTGCGCTTGACGACTGGCGTATCCTCCTGTTTATATAAAAGTTAGGTTTACCATGCCTAATGCATAAACACGGATGTGCTAGTCCTTTGCCAACAGTATTATGGAATTATTATCAATTGCATCGTTGCAAAAATTTTATGTAATAACATTTTTGGTAAAAAGAAATACGCATTTGCATTGCTTCCACTTTATTTCTGTTACTTTGAATCGTTCTGTTCATTAGTTGTATCAACGCATATGTATTGTTTTCTGCCTGTCATAAACCATTTGCTAAACGCGTAACAGTAGACGATCGTGTGTCAGTTGGTGCAATGGCGCGTTCTGTGACACCGGTTGCCTCCACTGTTCACCCAACAAGCTTCGCGGTAAATGAATGTACGGGTGCCGAAACGATCGATACTGGTACCGACACGGAGCACTCTGCCTCTGTTGAAGAGTCAAACATATCAGCCTCTGAGACGCTGTCAACGGCCAGTCGAATTTTACACCCCTCAGGCAGCTGTCAGCTGAGTAGATCTCAATCGGTGTTGACCGCTCCATCCAAATCTATTGGACATGAATCCGAAATAGGCTCTTCTCCTGTAAGCGGTAGATTTTTGTATTTCTTTCCAGCATATCTTGTTCAAACTACCAATTAATAAACATATTGTCAAAATCTATTATTTCAACTTGCGTGTGTTTAATGAATACTAGACACATGCTAGTTAGAGTGTTTCAATATTTATAAGCACAGAAAACCTAATTACTATTTGTTGAAATACGTTTGAAATGGGTGGCGATAATGAGCCTATTCGAACTATCAACTTATGCATAGTTTAAGCAGTAGATTAAATAGTTTACTAAACCTTATTTCCGTGTTTGGATTTCTTCCTAGTCTATACGATCTAAATAAAATCAAGAAAAAAAAATTAAAATGGGATTTTCCTCTGCATAGTGTTGTATTTTCACTTCTGCAAGAGTTATACGCTTAGGCTATATAAGTCATCAATGTTGTTCGTCATTGTCTGTGAATTCTTCAGAAAAAGCCACGCTTTTGTGTCTTGACATGTTTTTGGAAACTGGGAGGCAGTCATTCCAGCCAGATTGGATGGTCTTTACCGGCGGTGGAAAGAAAGGAGCATACATTTAAAAAATCATACTATAGGAAAAATTTGGCAATAGGATGATGTGGCAATTTGTGTTGGTTCAACAGGCGTTAATCACTACACTACCTATCGAGTTGACCCCATTAGTGGTACTGTCTGATTGTGCATGGATCTGGAGCAGGAGTTGTTTTCACTTATTAATCATGGGGTTTTCGACTTGTATTTCGGAACCACCGTAGGCGGTGCTTTTGTAGATACCTTGAGAGTTTTAGTACGTTTAAACATCTATCGCGAACCAGAGTGTTGGCTATGAGAAATTCAGTATTGTTTCAACAACGAGATTATTATGTAAATAGCCTGACATAAAGGCAATCGAGATATATAATAAAGGATGGTAATGCATAGTTACAAACATAAAAATTCCTTGAAAAGAGTTCCGGAAGATTCTGTCGCTGTGTGGTAAGGTAAACCGGGCTTTTCCAATAAACCATTTGATTATGGGTTAAAGCAGCAGAAATTTGTTTGTGAGTATCACGGAGAAAAATCGGTTTTTGGCGCCAACCAGATAGCACCATTCGGCGTATGTTTTCTATCAGTATTCCTGATGACTTATTTATTTCAATAATTAGTTTGATCTTTAAATTACCAATGGTTCTTTATACTTCAATAGGTCTTTTGTTCCCATTGATCTATCATGGCGCGGTAATTGACACTTAAAATCTTATCAGATCGGTAACAAACGAGTGTAACTTATTATTCACACAAAAGTTTCAATTCTTTAATGAACCAAAGTTTCGGAATGCAGTCTAGCAGTCGTGTATTGTAGTTAAGGCTACCACTAAACACACTTTTTGCTATTATGATAACGAAGAAAGTTTGAAACGTATTAGTACATGCAACTGGATGTGGCTTGCACTGTACTTTAAAACGCTAGTATTTAGATAGTTAGATAAGTAGGGCAAACGGACGGCACACCAATACATCAGCCTGTCAAAACTGATGTGCGTATATAGGTTTGGTATGTATAGAGCACTAAGTCGTATACTTCTTTATTCATAGTTTCTCTTCTTCTGGGCGGTTGGCCGTAAGAAGTTGACAAAACCACCTACTGGCGCATCTTGATACGTCGTATCAGTTGCCATAATACAATTAAACAACCATTGATTGCGCGGGTGATGGTAACAATTATTTAAATCAAGTTTTCGAGTTTAAAGTTAACACCAATCCCATTGTATTTAACCAGTCGTCGAACATTTGGTGGTAGTTTTGCTGTTGCCTGACGACTGGTTAAATACAATGGGATTGGCGTTTACTTCAAGCTCGCAAACTTGATTTAAATAAATAAGCGTCAGTTACCGTTTTATCATTCACAAACTTATCCATCGTAGAACCTGGCTTCGCGTACTCTCGCATTCGAGACCACAAATAATTGTTAGCTGTGCATTAAAATTGGACCCGAGGCCTTGAGTCAGGTAGGATGGCTCTTTTCCGATAGTACTAGAATTTTCTGTAGGAGAAGCTGTTTCTCATCGGTCATCAGGCCGTAAAGTTGTACTAATAGGCTAGTTCAGTTCTTAACCGATATAGGAAACCAAAAAATAGAGTATATCTAAAACCGTCAATCGCTTACTTGTTAGTATTGTTTGCTATCGTTACGTAGGCGTGTTAGTATTAATAGTATTAGTAATAATAACCATTTGACGTTAATACTTACAAGATCATAATTGAAGATTTTTCGTTCAGTTAGTTTTGCATGATACTAATGTACAAGGAGAAAGAAATTGCGTATTGAAGCATAACGTTATTATAACAAAGTTATATTATAATAAAGTAATGCTTGAATACATAAAGTCATTTTGAATTCGCATTAGTAATACAAGCGTTAATGTATCACTAAAATGCATATTTTCTAGTGAACCTAAATGTGTGCTTCGAATAATGACATCATGCAGGTAAAGTATTAATATTTATTTTTTTTGATTATGCAATTTCGCAAATGCTATGCAAAATACATAACAGCTTCCTCCGTGGTTGTGTGTAAAAATCTTTACATTTTTTTAAAACTGTACACAAACACCGTCTCCTTTTTAGGCAATCGCAAACTATAGCAAAATAACGTCAGTAACACTTTATATGTGGTGCAACTGGTTAAAACTCTCATTAGTATTTTTTCTAATACGCACACCTGATCTGTAGGAATATATTCATCACCACCACAATTATTGCATACTTAATATAATAGAGCTGATCAAGATCATACTGTCGTGTTTTTATGCGTGAATTTGTTGCAAACTTCGCTGCTGCTATTTACTATCGCAAACCCTGCCGATACTTCGAAGACATGTCAGGCTGTAATCCACTTAACCGATTGCTGTCACTATTTTATGCGTTAATTTCTGTTTCTTCCAGAAACACTAAATATAGCGATGATAAGTAGTTAGATCTCTCAATGCTAGAGATGAATTTTCGTTACTATACTTTCATTGAATCACCAGCTTACAGTCGCTATGGAAGTCGCTGTTTGGGTAACCGACATGCTCTGGCTAATTATATCGGCAACAGGCTTTAATCTTATCGGTAGCATCGAAATACGGTCATCCGATTTCATGAAAGAAATTAAGTTCCTATTAACTGCGCAAGTAATATTTTGTATGAAAACGGATATTGCCGGAACAAGCGCCAGTGTGTCAAACATGAAGGGAAAATTTCGGCGGATGAAAGAAGTATTGACAACATTGACTTCAGAAGAAGAAGAAGAAGCTTCGTGTAGTCAGTGCTGCTAAGCCATTTTTTGACAGGCTATCTAAGATATAGAAATATCTAAATGTGAACTTTTTATGCTGCCATGAAATTAGACGGCAGTGTTATGCAGCAACCTACCCATAGTTATGGGGACGGAAATAACTGCTTATTGGATGGCAGTAAGGCATTTTAATTAGTTGATGGATTATAGCTCCTGCATTTGTTCGTTGATGATGCATGAATTATCATACTATCCTAGGTCGTGCTCGGGCCATCTATAAAGTAGACTCAGATCTGAGTTTTTAAATGTATATGTACATGTCAGTATTAATTTTTGTATGCCGCATAAATGAAATTAAGGTAGACATGTTTTAAGACGGTAGATTCAGCTAAAGTCAATTACAATTATATTTGGTAATAAAGGGCTCGTTAGTCTAAAAAATGGAGTCCACTGCAGTTTATTGTTGGAAACACTGCGCGATATGGCATTGAACCGATCTCAGTGGCAATCTTGTTGCAGAGTTAAACTGGAAGTGCGGTTTTTTATGAAGCGATACAGTGAAAACCACCTGAAGGCATTATTTACGATGCCACCTTGCCTTAAAGATGACTTGGCTATAACGACTTGTAAAGATGTAGGTTGCCGTATTTATGTGTGCTATCTAGCTAGGTATCTCCATCTGATTTAAATTCTCCTTTTCATAAACCATTTGTTGGTAATAATTTTGAAAAGAATATTATTGATTTTTATATTTTAATTTTATGTATATTTTGCTCGTGGCTATATAGCTGTGAAGGATCAGTTATTAAAGGCTGCTTTATTTCAGTCAGTGATGATGAATTAATGAATTTATGTATGTATGCTATATATATATATATATATATATATATATATATATATATATGTATATATATATATATATAGTTCTTATGTATTTATGTATGCATGTATGTGTGTATATGAGTATGTACGTATTCATGCATATATGTATATATGTACGCATGCATCTATGTTTGACATTTAACGAATGACGGTCGCCTAAAATCCACTTTATTTATTAAAACTGGAGCCGCGTGTTTATATCGCTAGATCAGATGATCTGTAATATAGAATTGCTTAGCAGTTTAGCCTTGTAGAAGTGGATTACAATGGAAGCTTTATGTCATTAAATCATGCTTATGAATTTGAGATAGACATCACTCCGGTTTTATTCAACAAGTCGCGCACAATATTAAAACTACTGTGAGCAACGTGTACTGGCGCATTAAGACCTACCTTGGTCATCATAGCGCGACGAAAGCCTGGCTATCGCGGTTCATTCCGAATGCACGTATAAGGTTTGAAAAACCAAATATTCAGCTTCCATCCCCCTAATGCCTTCGCTAGTCGGTTTGCCGTAATACCTTGGTCATGACCATGTGAGGTCGAAACGCTGCAGTACGTGTAGTGAAAAGTGGTTTTTCTAAGTAATGCGACTGGTTAATAAAAGTGGATTAGTGTTTATCTGAAGTTCGCAAACTTGATTTAAAGCATTTTTATCACTAAATGCGCAATGAATAACTGTTTATTTCGCCAACTCTATGTTTTTGCATACGTTAGTGCTAGTTACCATTTTAGTATTTTGCTACTTTAAGAACGTACTGGGTTTTATATATTCAATGTGTCTGATTTGAGCTTTAAGGTTTTTTATATGAAATAGGCTTTACTATAATCACGGTTGCAAACTTGATATAAAAACCTGACCCATTAAGTACTTATATTATGTCAGTATAAAATAAGAATTGTATAGTGTAGAAAAGGCAATTCATCCAGTAGACCGGTTTCGTCCTTATTGGGAACTCTTCGTGTATTGGCCATACTTTGCCGCGGACAGGGCTCGAACTAGGCTTTGTTTGGATTTTTGATTTTCCAGTTTAATGTCTTTTTGAAGCAAACAGTTAAAACTCGAAATACAATTGAAGCAGTACAATAATTCGAATTTGGTTACCTTGACCAAATCGTTTTATTTTTTGTTACCTAGTTGTCAACTAGTTTTATGAATGCGATCATTCATCGAATCCTTAGCATTAATCGTGTATTTACTCATTAGATCATTATACATGAAATTTAGATGTCATTATTGGTATTTTCTCAATAAGTTATCTATAATCTAATGTAGCAAGAAAGTAAACCATTTTATAACTTTTTGTACGAATTTTCAAACAAACAGCATCATACAGACAGACCGTCGAATGATAATTGTAGGGATTCAAATAACTCACAACGATCGATAGTGACCTGCGCATCCCATGCGATTTGCACGGTACCTTCAGTATCATCAATCTCTGACCAGCGTCTACTTCTTCCAGTGACGCCTCCGCCTGGTGCAAAAAGTACGAGAAACGTTGTCAACAATAGAAGTAAAATTGACGCCGGACAAACATCTTTTGACTCATTACCATCAAATATTGACAGACCTACCAGAACCAACTCCAATTTCCTGATTAGTTCGACTGCTCTGAATGACACCAACTGTGATATTGCTTCATCTATTAATGCCACTGCTTCACCTGTGATGGCTTCGAGATCTCCGAGCACTAATTTCCTAGTTGTAAAAAGTGGCTCATCTTCGGTCGGAAATGGGCAGGTGGTTTAACCTTTTCCATGGATAACTACGATCCCAATGTATTTGTAAACTGTTTTACCTAATAAATATTGTTTAAATCTTTCTTTTTATTGATCTGTTTTAATTTGGGCTGTATTTTGTGTTATCTAGCATATGAATTCCTCGAAAGGCACGCTTACATTGGAATGCACAATGTAGAGAAGTTGTCGTTAGATTATACGAGAAATTTACAAAAAGTTTAAATATAACATTTCGTTTATGCTCGATATTGTAATGTAGCAGCTCAAATTTTAAATCGAACACGATACTAACAAGAAGGGTAATTACATTGCTATAAATTAGAATAAAAAACAATACTTTTCACTGAAGTAAACACCAATCCCATTGAATTTAGCCAGTAATCGAACAAAATTGCTATTTAGTTGACGACTGGTTAAGTATAATTGGATTGGTGTTTATATATATATATATATATATATATATATATATATAAATCCGGTAGATCGTAATAGAAACCTTATAATTCATTCATGAATGCTATCAAAGCGTATGTGCATAGCATACTGTCGAGTCTTACGTTGCTTTTATGCGGTTTATAGTGGGGATGATAATATCGAATGCCGAGGATGTTACTGAATATTGGAGGTAACCTTCTAGTGGTATTCGGGATAACAACATTTATTTTGAAAAAGATTACCAGAGTTGTTCTTCGAGGTTTAAATTTGAAAATGTATAGCACAACTGTGCATGTACTATGAGGAAACTTGTCAATGTATTTCATGTTTTATTGAAGACAATTATCGGGATATGAGATCACACAGGTAAGCGAAAGACAAAGCCTTCCTGTTTGATAAAGTTAAAGGTAACTACCTAACTGAAAAGTAGAATTAAGTAAATTGTTTTTAATAATTGTAGTTCAATTAACGAAAGATATTATTTATGAGGCACTATTAAGGTCTGTTTTATCTTTCTGAGAATTGTTCAGGTGAAGACATTTATTAATCGCATTCACGTATATTTCCAACATGCTCATCCGATTTTCTTTTAGAATTGAACTAATTTATGCATAAATTCTAGTTCTTCCGTATTTTTATATGTGTAGATATCATGCCAACAAATTATATCGGTCCAGATGATTCTACCGATAGCAGTTGTCTTCTTCTATTTTCGCATATTCTAGCTCCAGTGAAAGTAAGAACAAAGGCGAAAAGAATTACTTGATCTGTGTTTTGGCTAACACAGGCTGAATTCCAGTTGTTTTATTCTTGAATATATTTTGACAGCACTGGCGGTCGCCTTCTGTTCACTCATCATCACAGGTACTTATAAAACAAACTAATGAATCAAGTTAGTTTGTTATCTAAAACTTGTGATGATAGGTGGATTGAAGAAGGCACTCGCCACTGGCCGTCGAAATATATTCAAGGAATAAAAGCTTAAGTCTGTTCTGAGGATAGTACTGGAAATTTAGTACCGAAACGTAAAAAACCAAGATTATATGGAAATTCATTTCAAATGGTTAATACGAATGGTGTTGATGCCTTTGGAGTGATAGGCCGAAGCGGCACCCAGCCACCACGAAGGCGAACTCAGCGCGTTCTTGACAGTAAGGATCAATCTGATCATTGCGCAATTGATACTGCTAATCCACAACCCACGAAATAAAATCGTGGATGAGTTTTAAAAAAATGTTTTATCAGCATTTGTTTACAGTCTTTTTTGAGGCCCACTATGCGGGACGTTTATCTCCGTTTATATATATATATATATATATATATATATATATATATATATATATATATATATATATATATATGTGTGTGTGTGTGTAGTTCTTCTTGATTTTTAGCGTCTTTTGTCTTATAACCATCGAAAATCATAACAACGTCTGTTCGTTTTTCTTCTACAATTATTATTAATAAAGACGAATGGCCCTACCCAACTGAAACAGCTCTCGTCTTCCTCTTTCCCGTTGAACAATACTGCGGCTGCCTTGAGCAGTATGAAACTAACAGACCATCGTGCGTCAGTGCGGCTCTCTGATCTGCAGGCCTACTACGCGTATCAGGATCGCCTGATCGCCGAACAACAACTGGTAAGCACGTGTGTTAATCTTACCTTGGTCGACACAACTGTGAATAAATACTGCTGTGCAGTTCCGCGTATGTTATCTTTAGTTTCACGCTATGTGCTTCGTGGTTTTGTGAGCAATCGTCTCGACTAACATACTTCGAAGCCTTTACCCATTTTTGGAAAAGTTCAATCATTCGCACAGGCCTACAGACATGCAGGTAGCTAAATCACACATCAGTATTTCGAAATGTAATAAGTCGCCACCGCTTATTCCTTGTGAGATGATGAAGAAGAAAGGCGATTGATGAAAATAATTCTGGTCATAATTTAAAAGTGTGTGAGGTCTATTTAGAGTTGTCTGTAATTTTGATAATTTATCACCTAAGGCTGACGAGCACCATCTACTCGGCTCATCTAATTTAATACACCAATGGTCAAAGATTCCATGAACAGTCTATTTTTACCCTCCGCGACTGGCACGCATACTCACTTCGTCACTCCACATTTAAGATTAGGTGTTAACTGCTAATTATAATATATTTTGTAGCATAGTATCAGATGGGATGGCTGTATCCTAGTAGTATCAGCAAAATTCATGCGACCGTTATCTGTACAAATAGTTAGGACCCGCCGATCGTCAGGACGGAAACATCGTTTATTAATTATATTACACAACTACACACACAAAATTAATAAACGTTTATGGCTGGCTTTGTAACCAATTTCTTCGTATATAATTAGTATGGTATCCAAAAATCAGCACGAACAAGGTGGGTTTTCTTATGTGCACGCGTTTCATACGTACCAGTAGGAGCCGGCACTACGCCTTTTACCAACTATATATTTTGTCAAAAAATGTGGGACAATTGGGCGTTACAATTTCCTATACGAATGTGTATTCAAGAACATATATAACTATTTCGGTAAAATGAATACTTACCATACTATAATTGGTGAAATACAAGATATCATCATCATCATCGTCATCATCAGAAAGAAAGAATAACATGCAACTGCAGAATATAGAATCATAGAACAGCTTGTGCCAATAAGTCAACTGTAAACAGATCAATTAATTGTAACCTTTTTGCTGCTAGTTATTCTTAGATTTTCGCAAGGCCACGTTTCTTTTTAAGAGTATATCTAGCCCACGAGTCTAGGCTGACATTGGGAGAATATTTCTCATTTAGAGTAAATCACATTTTTTGTTTATAACGTATGCAATTTAACAATCATTGAATGAGAATTGTTTTTGCGAACCTGGATTAATTTAAATTACCTGATCTGCGTTTTGACTAACGCAGCTTTCATTGCTCCAGTAGTTTTCTTTTCTTGAGATATTTCGGCTAAACTGATGAAGGCTATCGATAAGTTTAGCCGAAATATCTCAAGAAAAGAAAACTACTGGAACAATGAAAGCTGCGTTAGTCAAAACGTAGATCAGGTAATTAACAATCATTGTTTGCATTAAGATTGCGAGCTTCAGATAAACACCAATCCAATTGTATCTAACCAATTTGTCGTCGTGCTCTGATGCTGATCATGGAAGGTAGAAACACGTCAGATCGTGTGACTGACATTAGTTTAACTATGCTATGCGACTTGCTAGATAAAATTTGATTGGTATTTATAAATAAATATATAAGCAACATAGTGAGTTAACCTATATGCATGCAAATGTTGTCACTATTTTCTAATTGTCCAGTCAGTGTCCGCTTTCGGTATATTTTCCTTTTTAACTTCCCATCTTTATGTCGCTATATCAAGGGAAGATCTTGTGTATACATCATCTAGTAGACTGTCTAATGAACTGCTCATAACCATTATATAAACTTATGTTAAATATTGACTTTTGGTCTTGAAATGAGCATCGTTGGTGCACTTGTTTAGGATAATTCTGAGACAATTTGTATATTGCGAGTACAATAGTTGGTTTTGTCAACAGGGGAGCTGGTAAACAAATGTTTGAAGACGAGCGATATCATCTTATTTTAGGGAATGTTTAATTTGACTTTATTCAAAAAATTAAAGGAGTCGAGAACACACTTGTTTGGAATTTAAACTTTTAGTGACAGTGGGGTGTATCAGCTCGCCTGCCAGTTTGTGCTGTGGAATGTTGATCACTGACACTTCAATGACAAAGACTAGCAGAGCGACAAACAACTTAATTAACACGTGGATACCACGAAAGAGGGTTTTTGTAGCCACTACGAAGTAGATGAACAAAAATAATAATCATCATCATCATGCGCACCCACACAAAAGCCAAAAGTGACAAATGTTTCACTGCCATCTAACCAGAAGTCGTTCATGGTTATATGTTGACTGTATAAGCACCAGGTCGCCCATTCATAGTGAGGATGTTTTATATTCGGAGTTTTCCTTCTCTTGATCGTCTGCCAACCAAGGATGATGAGCACTATCTGCCCAGATGCCAGTGGCCAAAGTTTCCTTCAGCAGCCGAAACTTGCCTCTCGCGTCTGGCACGCTTGCTCTCATACCGTTAACCACATTTAACAATAAAAGTTACTGTGCAGTTAGACTAAACTCGAGGCTTCACATAAAACAGGATGATGGCCGTGTCCCTTTAGACCCGGCAAGGTTCATGCTACCATTCCCGGACTGACTAGCTTGTGTCCTCCGGTCGTCAGGCCGAAATTTCTATGGCTACGGGCCATCATCAAAAGGTCTATATATGACCGAATCTTCGCTTTGCTTCGCAATTTAAAAAAAAATCTTGCTCAATTTTTGTCTCGTATTATTTCGATGCTTATTAGTGTGGATCTTCGTCAGTCGACAGCTAATCACTTCGAAACATTAGCAATTAATAAGCTAGGAAAGAAATTTTGTTTAAATGACCTCATTTATACATATGATTGCCTGATGTCTTATGAGTTACTGACATTTCACCAAGTAGGATTGCGTCACTTATGTGCTCTTGTGTCTATAGCTTATTCATTAAATTAAATATACATGCATACACGTTTACGTCTATTTAGTTGAGACTACAGTCACTGAACACCAATTTTCTGTGCAGGCGTCTGACTCAAAATGTCAGGATTAGGCGTGTACATATTGTTCTGCCTATCTGACTTGGTTGTTGCTAATTTTACATTTGGAGGTGTGTTTGTTCTGCTTCCTGAATTTACGCGTTGCTACAATTTATTTCCGGCTAGTCGAATAAAATATTGTGTTTCTATGATGAAGGTTGCGATCTTGATATAAACACCTGACTCATGAATTACTTACATATGTCAGTATAAACTAAGAAGTGTATAGTGTAGAAAAGGCAATTCATCCAGTGGACCGATTTCGTCCCTATTGGGAACTGGTCAGTACGTGATGAGTTCTCAATAAGGACGAAACCGGTCTACTGGATGAATTGCCTTTTCTACACTATACAATTCTTAGTGTATACTGACAAATGTATGTACTTAATGGGTGAGGTGTTTATATCAAGATCGCAACCTTGATCATAGCAATTGTTATCACCGCCCGCGCAACCAATGTTCGTTTATTAATGTTGTTTTGATGGAATTTTTGGATATTCAGCGATGGTTTTTGTTGTTTAATGCACTGTTTTTTTAAATAAAAGTTTAAATTACTTTCCGACGTAACTTCGCTTGGAGTGCAAGAGTTAGTTATGCCCGAATTATGATCAGCTTGAATATAACTGGCAATAATGGCTGATTTTGAGGAAAAACTCCTCTTTACGGGATCAACTTCTGCAGCAAGTTTTGATTGCGTCCTCTGAAAAGCCGCTTCTTTGTACGTGCTGATGTTTATGCTTTTGAGATTAAATAAAAGATCTCAAGAAAGACGTTTAATCTTAAACGTCTGAACAAGACATTCCATGTGTTGAATGTGAGGTATAGCATGACATTCGAAAACTGCTTAGCCAACATGTTTTTCGATTTCACACATTAAGTTATAGTTTAGTACCCATTTCCAAATTCGCGACATATTTTAATAGATTTGCGCGTTACATCCGCCACTGTGGATGCATGGGCTCAAAACCTGTGCTTTCGCCCTGTTTGACCAACTTGTGCTTGTGTTTCACACATTGTATTTCACATATGACCTTTCACATTTAAGAACCAGGACGTAAACTGTATACTAAAATATTGAGATAAACTAGATATTGCGGGTCACTGCACTACATTTTGTTATTTTTCAATTGTCATCTTCTGGTCAGTAATAAGACACAGGAAACCTTGCAAATACACCTTGAAATTGTGATATATTCATTCAGTCTGATCTATTTATGTTTATTTTCGACGTTCATAGACACGGCATTGACGATAATCCCCTATGGTTAGACCAAGACTAATTCTAAGGCCATCAACAATTATGTTCAAACATATATAGTATATATATATATATATATATATATATATATATATATATATATATATATATGCTATATATCTGCGCATATAAATAAATACCTAAGCGACAGTTTGAATTAATCTATTAACTAAATTAGCGTAATACTCAATTTCCTGTCTAGTAAGTACATACTGAGTTTACTAGATTATTGGCTGAAATGGCGATTGGGGGAGAAAATCCTACGATACCGAGATAAGGCAAAGCGAAATTCGCCTATTGACCGAAATGATGTCCAATGGATATGATTAAAGGTTGCCCACGGAGAAAGAGAGATTTGGTTGAGGAAGGCGTTCCTACGTCAATATTTACTTTAAATAAATAGCTCATTAGAATCCTTTGTAGGAATGACCATTATTCTCTAAATGCTGGAAGTGAACAAAATAACAATGGGAAGAAATTAAATAAAAAAAGCCATTATTAAAATTATTTTCATTTTAGACGGAAGGACCCAATATCAGGTAAATATTACAATTTTACTTGATTTGTGCTGTTACTAACACAGATTGAGTTACAGTTCTTTTGTTCATTTGAAATATTTTGGGTGCCTGTTTCGTCATCCTTTTTTAGTCCTATTATCACGATTCGTATAATCCAGCTAATTTACTTGCTTTATTAGCTTGTTTGTAAGACTTGTGAGATAAAAGGGATTGAAGAATGATGCTGAAACAGGTACCCGAAATATTTCCAACAACCAAAACTAATGTGACTTAGTCTGTGTTAGTCACAGTACAGATCAGGTAATTTAGATGGATCCCGTTCAGTAATATTTTAATTCATGGTACCCTTCTCATGTGCAAAAACAAAAAGAAATTTTATCAGATACAAGAAACGCTTCTTTCTCATTATCTCCTCAAGTATCTACTAATGAACATATCTTTATATATAAATTGAATGGCAAAAGAGTGTGAAATAAGAGAAACAACCAATCAATTGCATGCGTCATCTCCAGTTAGATCTCAATGTCTGAACATGCTTCTTCTGCTTGCATAAATCCGGCTGCAATTTGTTTATCCATAATGCTTCGTATGTGGCTAGCTCTCTTTTGTTATTGCATTTAGTAATTATTTTAACTGCTACTTCTGAAGAGCATACGTGTGATGTTTCAACGGTGTGTTGTGCAATCGCAGACATGTATTAACAATTTGATTTAAAACAGGCATTACAAGGTTCTCTCATTTACCAATATACGTGCGCAAGTTGTCGATCAACTTACGTAGGACGATCGACCAGACGGTTAATTACTCGAATAAGAGAACATTGTAACTTAAACGCCTGTTTTAAATCAAATGGTGAATACACGTCTGCGATTGCGCAACACATCGTTGAAACATCACAGATGCGGCATCCACACGAGGCGCACTGGCCAACGTTCGTCGCAGACGTAGCATTTAAAATAATTACTAAATGCAATAGCAAATGGGAGCTAGCCACATACGAAGCCTTATGGATAAACAAATTGCAGCCGGATTTATGCAAGCAGAAGAAGCATGTTCAGGCATTGAGCTTGAACTGGAGATGACGCACGCAATTGATTGGTTGTTTCCATTATTTCACACTCTCTCCATGTTTACATATTTCTATCTTGTTTTGCCTTTCAATTTATATATAAAGATATGTTCATTAGTAGATAATTGAGAAGATAATGAGAAAGAAGCGTTTCTTGTATCTGATAAAATTTCTTGTTTTTGCGCATGGGAAAGATATTATGAATTTTATTAAGGCTCGCATTTCAAAAGAATATTTTAATTATTTGAGTTATTATAATTGTAGCCGAAGTAAGACAGAATTATATAAAATTGTTCTAAGCCTTCCCCCTCAGTATTTCATATCGTATTCAAAGTCGTGGTCTCTTACTAGGTTTAACTATTATGTCTGTTTCGCCAAACCCACATTTTCTCCCAATAGATAATACTTTATTAAATGTTGAACCTAACGGTTTTTCTACAGATGATACATGCGTGACGTTCCTTCAAAATTTTACTTCAATATATACTCTAATTAACATAAATAATCTACTCCGATTGCATATTGTGATGAGTTACGGCCTTAGCAATCTATCTGACAATTCATCTCCCGCGAGTACCTGGCTAGATCCTATTTCTTAATTTTTCATATTTGCATTCCATCCTGTAGCAGTAACTACCTTTGAGGCTGACATGAATATAACAGAAAGTCCTTGCAGAAGTGTACGATTAAAGATGAAGCAGTCAGGAAAATAAAGAAAACCTCATTCGAGTCGCAGAAGTGAATATGAAATAATGAATATTTGTATCTTTTCACTAAATGGACGCGCTTCATATGAGCGAACCCCTAAAATAGCTGATTCAAAATAAAGCATATGTTGAGCAAACATGACTTTGACGGATTTGAAAATTTGGTAAGAATATTGTCTGCACAAATGAACACTGACTGAGGAGTTAGGGATAATTACGTATGGGTTGGACGAAGCACTTATAATAAATTCTGATAGCGTCCTCATGAATAACCAAACCAATATCAATGAAATCAACAAATCCTATGCTCCTATCTACGTATCTTTATTTGGAGCTTGGTTTGCCTATATACATATGATTCGAATCTCTACCTTGTGTCTTGTATACTCCTGATGTATTCGTGCGTTCTAATTTTTATTACCGATTTAGTTGTTTATTGACTGAAATATGTGTTTCTTTTAATCCTGTTTTCATATCGTGTTTAGCTACCGATTTCCTTATATTTCTCAATCTGGAATCTGGTAATTACACAATCCTGTTATTCTCTAATTGCTCTTTAAACAATAATTGATTGCGCGGGTGGTGGTAACAATTCTTTAAATCAAGTTTGCGTGCTTGAAGTAAACACCAATCCCATTGTATTTAACCAGTCATCGAACAACATAACAAAACTACCGTCAGCTGATCATGGAAGGTCGAAACGCGTTAGTGCGTTGCAGCTGGCGGTAGTTTTATTATGTTGTTCGATGACTGGTTAAATACAATGGGATTGGTGTTTACTTCAAGCACGCAAACTTGATTTAAAGAATTCTCTAATTGCTCTTGTTTTGCTTGATCTATTTCTTTATGAAACCTTTTTTGTCAAATGTTCATTGCCTTTTATATTGTTTTTATCAGATAAAAATCCATCATAAATATTTACCTTGATCTTTTTTGTTCATTATGTTGGTAATTCAAATCCACTATTTTATAACTCCCTAATATTATGGACTTTCGAATGTCCAATGTCATTCTATACGGCTGGTTAGCGAAAAAATTTCGGGAGATACCAGAGTAAGTATCTTTATCTAATATCTGATAATTTCATTTCAATTTCACATCCAGAAATTAAAACTCACACTTTTTTTTATCCTTCTGACGTAAATTGTAATTCTCCTAGGTGATTAGCTTAATGAAAAAATTTATTCAACTCCTTATCCTCGTCATTTCAAAATAACGCCCATGAATCTTACAACTAATTTTGGCTTAAGGGTGTTATTCTAAATGATTTTTTTAAATAATGAATGAAAATGACTAGAATCAATTCCTTCAACATTGGTAAAGGAGCACTGCTCTGAACTAAATCTTGTGACTCTATTTGGGTAACCTTCAATCGATTTTATTTGTATATAATTTCTGTCATTGGGAGATTTTTTCACTTAAAACAAATCTTACTACTTTTGCCTTATCACTGTACGGTATAATGATATTCTTTCACCACTTCCAATTTCTCGTCATAATCTGTTACACTAAGGATGGAAAAAATTATTTTGTTTATATATATATATATATATATATATATATATATATATATGCAGGATCGATCGATTATCGCGGATTTCTTAAAATTATATTATATAAGAAAATATATCGCTGATTTTCCGGTAATGTCGAGAATAGTCGCGATATATGAAGACTTCAAATATTTGGTTAATTCCATTAAAAATTAATACAAAAATAGTATTTCCTAGTCTACGAACAACAAAGCAAGCATAAAATAGTATAAAACATGTACATACCTTGTATTTGAATTCGTAACTAACATGTCAAAAAAAGAACCATACGTACAACGGTTCTGTACCCACGTATTTACTACCCTGTTGTTGGCAAAATAACAAAGCGTAGCAGCTCGGTGACGAAGTGCGATGTAAGACGGTTTGTGACCAGAGTTTTAAAGCTATTTACTCAGAACTTTTTCATTTTTTTCACTTTTGTATTATAACATTTAAATCAGTATTTTTAATTTAATATTTAAAAATTTGTGCCTGTTTTACGTTAGGGTACTGTACATACGTGTTCTGTAAAAGGGTGGTTTGTTAATAGTATGTAAAGTTAGGGTTTTAAAGTCCAAATACATGTTACATAATTACTGTAAATAAGCTGTCCATACTTGCGGATTTTCAGCTATCACGGCCGGTCTTGGAACCTATCTACTGCAATAAACGAAGGTTTACTATATATATATATATATAGTATATATATATATATATATATATTGTGTGTGTGTATGCATTCAATGAAAGTATAGTGGCAGGATTTGAGTATGTATGCAAAAATTGGAATCTTACTCTTCATCTATAGGTTTTCTAATGTCAGCGCCGTCCTTGGACCGTGGAAGTATACATATGCTGATTGCGGAGAAACTCACTTCTGCCACCATTGTTATATTTAAACGTATTTCGGCAATGTCTTTTTCGTATCAAATAACTACAACTCAAGACAGAAAACGGTTTCTTCTTAAAAGCTTTATGTTTGCGATTCTTCGCGTTTATGTGTCCTATTATAATCAAGAATGCTCTTGTAATAGAACCTCATCATTTCGTGATCTGAGGGGTATCATTGTCTACATAGCTTTTCTTCTGTTAACATTGAATATGCTCTTGTATTATCGTTTTTGTTCAGTGTGTTGTTTGTTGAGACTTCTTAAGTTATCTTTGACAATCCTGTTTAATTGCACAAACTATTCTTTTCCAAATTATAATTTTATTTTTTGATTGAAAATATTCTTTCTAGAAAAAATCTAAGGCAACAGCTTCAGTTGGTGATAAGGTCGATAGCGTTTCATGCTCATTCCCATCGTCTGAAAATTCAGAACATACTACACAGTCTTCCACTTCCAGAACACCAGTAAATAAGTCAGCAATCAATTCTGACGCTGTCTCTGGTTTGGCTCCAACCCCCGCAACGGATACGTCAGTTAAGGTGATGTCCGAATGTTCAAGCAGCAATTTATCTGCTGTTGAAGAAATAGTTGATCAAATTGATACATCTGTTGTATCCAAAGGGGATTCTGGTTCCACATTGACAACCACGTCGCCAGTGGTGGGTTCCACTGTTGAAAAGTCATTAAAGAATATTAATGTGACAAATGTCGGCAGTGCAAACGCTGCTCGTCTTAACTCATCTTCTGAGAATAGATCACCTAATGTTTCGCGACACAAAATTAAATTGGAGAGCGATGTATGCACAACTCTCCCAGTTTCGTCAGGTTATAGTTGGCGAAATCTTTCACCCTATGCTAGCGTCGTGTCAGCGGCAAGTGTGAATCGCGGTTCCGGCCTGATATCTGCCTCCTATTGCCGAGAAGTCAATATATCCGATCACTTGGATAACGATGGTTCTAGAGGTGAACGTCAAAATGGCGATGACCAGATTGAAGACGCAGATGCGCACGAGTTCTCATCTTGTATTCAAGTTAACAAAACTGATTCCGATTATGAGAATGATGACGACGACGTCGGTAATCATTGCGTAACAGCTGAAACCAGACGGGTAAATGTTAATGACGCTGAAAGTGCAATGCCATATGAATGAAATTTGTGCTATTGTCACATTCTGGTTGCTTTAGGAGTACTTCTTAAAATATCTGTTAGAAAATAATAAAACTGACGTGTTTTGCGGTGCTATAATTCATTTATTTTAAGTTATAACCCTATGCGTAAAAACCATACGAGAGAAAATGCGATTCAACAACTGAATCTGTTGCATATATATATATATATGTATATATATATATATATATATATATATATATATATATATATATATATATATGTGTGTGTGTTAAGAAATGTCGAAACATATTAAAACGATACATATTTTATCAGTTTTGTAAGAAAAACTTGCATATTTTGCGATAATATTTTTCATTAGCTTGATGTTAATATCTTGTGCATACAAATCAAAAGAGAGCAAATGCAATTCAACAACTGTCGCGATTGCATGCATATATATGGCATATATATATATATATATATATACATATATATACATATATATATATATATATAGCATATATATATATATATATATATATATATATATATATATATATAAATGTGTTAGAACGATACATATTTTGTCAGTTTCATAAGAAATACTGTGATGCCTTATTTCATTGGTTTTGCGTTATAATCCTGTGCATATAAACCATAATAGAGCAAAATGCAATTCAACAACTGATATTTTCGTTTTCTTTTTAGTTAGAAATAGCACCGACATTTTATTTGAATTTAAAACGTAATTTTATAATTTGTCGAATTCAGTCTTATAATTCCTACCGTACTAAATTGTATAGGTTGTCAATTTGTCTGTTCAATTCTTTAACTACATTTTAAAAAAAAAAAAAAAAAAAAAAAAAAAAAAAAAAAAAAAAAAAAAAAAAAAAAAAAAAAAAAAAAAAAAAAAAAAAAAAAAAAAAAAAAAAAATATATATATATATATATATATATATATATATTGAAAATTTAAAGCGATTCACACTCGATCAGTTCAAAAAAATAATTTATTTTGTGTGTAAAGTTGTGATAGTGTATTTCGTTTAACCTTGAGCTCCAAACCACGGACTTGTTCGTTGAATAATAAAACTTTGCATAGATCGTCCTGTAATTCATATTACTTTAAATTGAATAGGTTGTCAATTTGTCTATTTAGGACGTCACCGTAACTAATCTATGCAAATTTACTTGTTTCCCTGAGAATCTTGTGAAATGTCTTTGAAGCTTGTACTGCAGAATCTTTGCTAATCGTCCAACTTTCGTTTTCTGCAAGAACTTTTGTTATGCAGTACGCTTTGTTTTGACAAAAATTATCGATTTTTATTCAAATGAAGTTTGTTGAATTAGTAGGCGATTAAAAGTTACAATCGTTTCACGAATTTAATGCATTGTGGATGAGTTCAATAGCTTTGAAGAAAATCAATTCTGGAAAGTACCTGATGTATGCTAAATAAGGAAGAATCTTGCAAGTATGTATTAGGTTTTGCGAACCTAGTAACAAATTAGTTCAGTTGTGACCAGAAGGATAAACCAAAGGCAGCATGAACGGAAAGTATAATCTCATGCACATTCGTTTCGTGCTTACTGGCGACTCATCAGTAGGAGCCGGTATTACGCCCTTTAACCACTATATATTTGGTAGAAGAATGTGGAATAATAGGACGGTACAATACTTTCCGTTCATGCTGCCTTTGGTTTATCCTTCTGGTCACAACTGAACTAATTTGTTACTAGGTTCGCAAAACCTAATACATACTTGCATATATATTAGTTCTTCGCAACAAACAGTATTTAAAGGAAGAATCTTGTTTCCTCGATGAATTGGATTTGCCGTGAAGCAATTTTTTGTTTATAAGAACGACCCATACTCATATATATATATATATATATATATATATATATATATATATATATATTTTAGTTGCTATTGATTTCTCCAATTTTAATGTATGAGAAGAAAGAACCGTAATCCATGGAGTTACATTTATTAATAAGACTTATTTCTACCAGTGTCTACCAGTAGTCTCCATGAATTAAGATTTTTTCTCATACTTAAAAATGGTGATATTAATTTTAATTACAAAATTAAAACAACGTGGTTACCCTATTTCACGATGAGATTATATATATATATATATATATATATATATATATATATATATATATATATATATGAATCAGGTTATGCGACACATGCTAGGAAAATCTTATAAGTTAGCTAAGATTGACAGATAATTGGCAGACTAAGCAAACCGAATTAATATTACTGCTTCAAATAACTCATATTTAAGAGGTTCTCATGTGCTTACAAACTTCTCCAAGTTCTTCAAAGGATGCGTTGGAGTTAAATTGTTCTTTCTGTTATACACCAATCGTATTTCTATAGATTAGTTTTGCTTCTCTATTGTGACTTTTTTAGTTTGGTGGCTTAATCATGGCACAAAATCAACCGGCATCTATCACTCGTGCCGCATTGCTCTTTACTGAGACGGCTGCAAGTCTTCCTTGTGTTGACGCGGAGATAAGTAGCGGCAGTAGTGGCCAGTCAGATAATGATTCATCAACTGACCACTCACGTCGGAGTATGGTGAAAAGCGTACTACCTGACGAGAAGCTGGATTTCGATAAACTGGTGAACTGTGCCAAATCGTCAGAACGAGACGAAGGCAACACGCAGACTAGTTCGGAAAAGAAGATTACAGTGATTGGTCGGCCGACACTAAGTCCGGCACTTTCGGCTGCTGCTGCTGCTGCTGCCATTGGGCCTGCACCAATCCGTAGACATGCGCCTGTTGCTCAAGCGTGCTGTGCCGATGGCTCTGAGAAATCTGAAGATAATGGATTTTCGCGAAATGGATGTTCTGAGTCAGAAAGCGCTAGAAAACCTGGAATAACGTATGCTAAAACTGGTGCTATCGAAGGTGGTCTAGACGAGGATGTTACCAATTGCGAGAACAGCAGTCGTGTGAAAGAATTTAAAAATGTTACTCGACCATCGACGAGCCAAGCGGCACCGATTGCACAGATCGCCAGTCGTGAGACGAGTGAGGATGAAGATGAAGTTGAAATTAATGAGGATGATGAAGAAGTAAACGAAGACTACGCTGATCTGGCAAATGTGGGTAGAACACCTCAAATAGAAAATGCGTGCTCATCTGTCTCTAAAGGTATATTTGCTATCTTTTGTGCAAAACGTTCCTTCGTGGATACAGTGATGCTTTAGGTCTAAAGAAATGCCACAGTCGTTCCATTTGAAGAAAAGGCTAACAAAAAAGCATAAGTTAGCATATAATTGAGAACTGCGTGTGATATGTCTCAGAGTTGGCCCAATGGATAGAGTTTCAGATTTCGAAGCGAATGTGCCCCAGTTCGTGCCGTCTGTGGCGATTTCTGAGCAGAGATTGAGTTTCCAATAAGGAGGAACTCGATTCACCGCCTTCACTACCTTAGGCAGCTTTGAGTCTATACTGACACATAATTATATATATATATATATATATATATAACGATCCTGCCATGGATCCCTGATTCAATGATCAATTTGTTAATAGATGTTATCATTTTTCTGTTTGTGATTAATACGTTGATACTAATTGTTAAACGAGCATGTGTTGCGCGCGCGGCGATTACAATCACTGACATATGTAAGCAATAAATGGGTCAGGTGCTTATATCAAGATCGCGACCTTGTTACTAATTGTTGTTTTTATCATTATCATAGACGATAAGTCATAAGCAGGTGAAGACCGATGCTGTATTGCCGCATAATGCTCATAGCTATCTGTGCGCTGTAAAAGATTGCTCGATGGTTGATTCCTAGATGGTCTACCACCCAAGTCTGGCGAGCACCATCGACCAGATGCACCCCTCAAGTATTAACATGCATTTTTGACTTTAGGTGTTTACAGTCTCAACTCATATTGGTGGGTTTTCAATCATAGTTGCCTTACTTCATATTAGTTTTGTTGAACAATTTTTACGCATAAAATGATCTGGAATTTGTGCATCTGTTTGTATGATTTGTTCGATTTTAAAACTCATCCTTTTGTTTCAACAGACTGTAAGAAGAGGGCTTGCTTGAAGTGTCCTCCTGCCGGAAGCGAGAAACCCTTGGCTTGCTAACAGTGTACCGCGAGAAGGTGGCACAAAGGCCTTTACTTCCCGCGGGCTGGCTGTTTCAAGCAGCAATTGTATCGCATTAAACGTGTCGGTTAGAAATTTTCGCGCTGGTGCACATAGTTGGACCGCATACTCGAGATAACTTAACGTTCAAACAATTTGGCTCAGCACTTTGGCCACGTTCAATTTAGCCGCCGCCGATTCCACCACCACCGCCGCCGCCGCCGCCACCGATTCCACCACCACCGCCGCCGCCGCCGCCACCGACAGTGTTCTTGCCGCTTTCATTGCTGAGAAAATTGCGAAAATTGACAATTCTTCTTCTGCTTGTACCGATTCTCAAAATATCTACTCACAGAAAAGAATATTATTTACACAGTTGCATTTCTCGTTGATGACAGTTATTGTCTCTATCAATGATATTTTCTAGCTCAATGTTAAGACCGCTAAACACGTTGGTCGAATAACTGTTTAATCTGTTTCGCATTCGGTATATTTTATGTGATGTATATATATATATATATATATATATATATATATATATATATACTGTTACTTATGCAAACGTTTGCCACTATGAAAAGGATGTCAAAAATCCGGCATTTATCAATTGCGATGTTACGTTTTTTTATATTGCACTACGAAATTTATGCACGTGTGCATTGATGTGAAGAAGACCACCAAAGGTGATTTTTATACCTTACCTACTCGAGTCTGGTCAATAAGGCTTTGAGGTGTGCTAATTTGAAATACTACCTTTGCATCATCTTGCTGTAGAACTAACGCTTTTAATTACGTTAAAGGTGAATTTTCGATAATCAGACTAAATTGCTTAGCATTTATTGCAGCTTAGCATAACTTATTCTACAATCAATTCAACGTCTGGAGTGCCTGTTTGAGTCACGCTTTGTTTCACGAAACTGTGTTGAATATAGGAAAGAATTCTAATTGCTACGTATTGCTCCATTGTCTTTATTGTGCGCGAATATGAGTCTGCTGATGTGCTCGTTCCACCAAAGATGTAAACTTCGAAAGAGAATAGCAACTGTATGATTCTTATTACCTTGTATTCATGAAAGTGTAACCTTAAGGTGTAAATTCTTTGCAGGGCCTAAACTAGTCAGATTTCCTTAGGCACCTTTTTATCCCAGAGTTGGGAGTGCATTATGATATTTAGCTTTATTGATTGGGTGAGCTGTTGCCAGTTCTTATATGTTTGTTGGCATAATTATTTGTGGATGTTACAGAGCATATAAATTATCGATTGGAGGCATTAGCAGCGCCTTTCAAAGGTTCAGCTAGTCGTCGTCACATATTGCTTAGAGTTGTCAAAATTGTCCATCTTTTGTCTAACGTGCTTTGATAACTTTCTGGTCGTCTTAATATTGCTCTAGACAAAGTCAGCACCAACAATCTCGCCGGTGGTCCTCAGGTCTGCGCGCGCCTTCTCCACTACAGTTATACGTAGCAAGAGAGCATTTTTTGTTTAACCGATCCAATTGTACGTCTCACCTATAACAGTAAGTATATGTTATTACACTTGACTGTACACATTTACATTTAAAAATATAGGCTCACATACGTGGCACATATCTGTGTAATGATTGCTGCTAATTTTTATAACATCTGTGAAAGACGTAACCAGAGGGAGGTTTGTATATATCCCCATCTAAAAGCATTGAACAATTGCGTTCGTCACGGTTTCTGTTGGCTGTAGTGAGGGTGATGTATGCAGACCTGAGGATGATCCGCGTATGTTTGGTCTAGGTATCGTCAAGTATGAGAAGAATAATTGCACAGAGATCAAATCTCGTTAGACATGGCAATAATACATAGTTCTTAATTAAGCAGTCCTGTGCGATCAGTTTCATTCGCTCTTACTTTGATTAATTGACTCTGTTCCCTTACCTGGCAGGATGCGTGCGCTCTCAATGTAGTGGTTTCTTTGACCATTACCGCTAATTTACCAGACATATGTTTTGGGTGATTATATAGTTTTTTTAAAAATGTTTCTGCTTTATACTTTAAAGGTTTCACCGCACGATGCCATATTTTTGTAGGACATAAGAGCTTGTGCAAGCCTTCCCTTGCTCTGTCGAACAAGCACACATCGATACGTAAATCCCATTAGCTTGTGGTTGAAAAATTCAGACGACCTGTCGGATCGGTAGTGAACCAACGAAATCGGTGCTCCGATGCCAAGGAAATAATTTCGACAGTCGCCTATCTTTAAACTCAACACGCTAAAGGAATGCCTGGGCATCTTCCTTTGTGCTATTTCTAGCGTTGATTCACTTCCCTTCAGAAAGTAAGTTATAAATAGGCAGGGTCACAAAATTTTGTAGCAGATAAATGTTTTCGCATACCGACGGCATGATCTCAGGCAATGTTCAAGTGGTATATGCCCTAGTGTGGCGTAATAATTTTATTCACTAAAATTTTATTTGTATCCTTTCTGTTCATACTGATCTGTGATGATCTGGATCACCAGTGGAGCCCAATTACATGACACCACTCTTTAAGTTTGGCTTCTCCAACTAATAAGCTATGTAGGCACAAGCGTTTGCTTTCATTTCCAATACACCACCCGATGCAGAATGAAATCAAGCTTGGGTGAACTCTCCTTCCTAGAAGTCCACCAATTTCTGTTTATTTTCTACTGGATGGAATGCGATTTTAATGAAATAGATGTTACCTTTCCAATGTACAAGGATTAGAGAAATGACAAAGTCAAGAAACATTTCTTTCTCGTTTACATACAACTGAGCGTATTTACGTATTTTCGAATGTGAAAACAAATTTTAAATAGAATCGGGGATAGTAGGAAATCGTGAAACCTTCAGGCGTGCTATTTTTCCTTGCCTTAATCTGGCTGCAATTTTTTTATTTACAGCCCGTAATAAATTGCTGACTCAGTTCTATTTTTGCATTTGGTAAGTATTTTAAAGGCAATATCAGAAGAACATATACGCGAGGCTTCACTTGTGTATTGCGCAATTGCAGACGTGCTTCTACAATTTAAATTGTCGGGCATTTACATTTTAACGTTTTTTGCACTTTAATTATTTAACCGTCTGGTCGATGGTGCTGCGTAGGTTAATGGCCAGTTTACGCATGTATATTGATTGATAATGCCGATCAACTTACACAGACCAATCGACGAGACGGTAAGAACTAGAGTGAAAGAACATTGCTATTCAAACGTGTGTGGTGAATCTAGTGGTGCGCGCATCTGTGATTGCGCAACATATTATTGTTCAACGGATAGTTCCTTTTAGATAATTTCAATACCAGAGTAGAAGCGTTGTGGACGAAAAATTGCAGCCTGCTTTAGGCAAGAAAGTATAATGTTCGGGCATTGAGCGTGTAAAAAGTTTGATGTTCCATTATTGCCCACTCTCGCTTGTTTACATTTCCTGTTTGTTTTGTCTTTCAGAAATTTATGTTCATTGTTTGATCTTTGTATATGGGAATGGTAGTATGGATTTTAAATTTTCATATTTTTAGATACTGTTGTGTTGGCGAAGTATCCACTAACAAGTACATGTTAAGACCCACACAGATAATCTGTTTGAATCAATAACAGTGGCATTTGCTTGCATGGTCTATGAGTGAAATCGATAGGTTTACTAATCTCTCTTCGGGGAATCTGTGTCAATGGCATTATCGATTACTAGTGACTAGTCTGCCTAATATGGATAACATAATGGCCTACTATATTGGTTGTCTTTCCCATCTGAGTCATTGACATATGAATTATGCAAGCAACAGCTCAACTGATACAGTTAGTTGGGTTTTTTTACGGAAAATGCTGGAATTAAAAGTGTGCTCGATTTGGCGCACATGTTACTCTCCAGCAGTAGTACGTATTCTCTAACACTACTTCACCGATTACATGATGGAATTGTTGAAAAGTACTGGATCCTAATGATGACTAGTTTGCCAGCGCGAAGCGCTCTCATCATTTAGATTGAATATTCGGGTTGTGCCGACTGCTTGCTTCTAGTTCTTTATGTTACGAATCTAAATATGCGTCAGTTTCTCGCAAGCGATACCGTGAAAACCTCTAGGAAGCTGCATTGCCTCGTATTCGACTCCTGCCTAGTTTTGCCTGTTTCTGGAGTGCTAACGTGGTCTCGTGTCAGTTTCGTGCATGGGCAAGTCTCATCATCTTGCCTTTATCCACCACTTTTATCCATTACTAGTCTCTAGTTTGAATGTATTTTTTCGTGAAATATCAGTTAAAAATAAAGTTGACTTAATGTTGTTTGTGACGATGATGCTGATGACTACTACGATGATGATGATGGTGTTAATGTTAGTCATGATCATATGCGATGATTTTGTGCTTTTCCTATTTTCTATTTACACTGTGTTTCTGGCAGACCTCAACCAGTAATGGAACAATTCAAAATACAAGTTATTAATAAGTACTTGGCAAACTGTTTATACTTCTTGAATGGTTGCGCATTGCGAGCTTCAAATGTTGAATCTGGGCGGTTTGCGTTCGCGGTTTGTCGCTTTGCACTATCGGTTTCGCAAAGATCCGATTGATCCCTTTTTTCCAAGTACGCGTCGAGCTTCCCTTATTGGCTGGGTGCGGATTTGTTCCTTTATTCCGAAAGGGGATCAATCGGATCTTTGCGAAACTGATAGTCCAAAGTGAAAACCCGCGAACGCAACTGTTTGTTTGCTAGGTAGACTTTTATTGTACTAATTTGATTTGTGATCTGTTAACGTAAATATTTACGCTTGTTTGTAACGTATATATTCCATCCTTTGCGATATGCAAATAAAAAGAATATTGCCCTAATGTTGTACTATTTTTATTTGATTTTTATTGCCAGCATTCAGAATTAACTATTTTCAACTGGTAGGATTTGCTGCATCACTTAAGGACACACCGAATCATTCATTCACGATTTTGTCTTTGTCGAAATGAAAGCAGCCTAGTTCGACTTAGCGAATCGTTTCCATGTCTGCGACTGCAGCACATATACCTCCCTAGTTCTTATTCAGAACAGTCCAGTCACATTTGTATGTTGTTGAATTAGGCCATCATTGATTGCGCAATTGGTGATATCATTTATTTAAATCAAGTTTGCGTGTTTGACATGAACACCAATCTCATTTTATGTAACCGGTCGCGCAATACAACAAAACTACCGCCGGTCGCATATAATAGCGAGTTTTGACCTTTCAAATCTATAATCCGAATACGACAGCAAATTGTCTGGCGAGGATTAAAAAGGCATATTAAAGGTATTGGAAATCAGAAATGCTTATTCCACTCTTAGCTGTCTCGCTTACATTACCGATTGATCCTCGTTAATCAGTTTATTGTCTGTCTCTAATGGTGACCATGGAAGGTGATATACGGCAGTACGTGTGACTGATAGTAGTTTTGCTTTGTTGTTGGACAATTTAAATAAATAATATTAAGTCCTTTTATAATTTGTGCATTATATTTTGTGGTTGGACTGATTCTGGGCAGACGCATATAATGTATGGATATTTGACTTACAATTACGCCTTATACATTTATTCGACAACTATCATTAGTGAATAGTTAAGAAACTGTAATGAGTCAGCAGTAAAGTATCGATGATAATAATGAAGACATGATAATTCATTTATTTTATATACTTTTGGTTTGATAACACATATCACTGAGTTATTTCGAAGGCGTTACTTCATTGTATTATTTGAAGATTTACATACGCTTGATATGTAGAAAATGTATAAAGCTCTATATTTGTATTTATAGTACGCCTTATGCGTTTGTTTTTCATCTGTCTTTTTATAACAATGTTTTACTTTCTGTGTTTTATGTACAAAAACTCTAAAATTATCTTGAGTTACAACGATGATAGTGTATATATTTTTTTACGCGTGTAGGTTTGTGCATGTTGTTATTTATTGGATTTAATTCTACAAGTATCTGGCATTAGCACCTGAAAATTTAGACCCCACTGTTTTGGTAAATTAAGGTATCTGCTTCAATTAGAAGAGGCCTTGGATAAGGTCAGTATAGATGAGTTGACTTCAACTGGATAAACGTGTTATTGACTCACAAAGCCAACTGATTATATATACAGTTATGCTTTGCATTTTTGCTGGGTGCCAGTTTCATATTTTTGCGTACGCGGATTGTAGCTTCGCACTAACCGTTTCACAAAGATCCGATTGATCAACATTTCCATTTGTGCATCTGTTTTGTCTTCGATCAGGCTGGTTGCGTATTCGTCCCTTCCTTCCGAAGGCTCCAACATCGTTCATACTAATCATTGGTAATGTGGTGTTACGTAACACCACAATTAGTAAGAACGATGTTGAAGCCTTCGGAAGGAAGGGACGAATACGCATCCAGCCTGATCGAAGACAAAACAGATGCGTACATGGAAATTTTGATCAATCGGATCTTTGTGAAATGGTTAGTGCAATATATATATATATATATATATATATATATATATATATATATATATATATATATATACAGTTGTTAGTATTTCTCACACTCAAGGCGTCTTAAATTTTGTTTGAGTTTTCTATTTTTCGGTAGTTGCACAAATTATTTTCGGCGTACTACAATTGCAGTCGAAATAGCTAGCCTGTGTAATTTCCCCCCAATATTTCGGTCAGAATCTGGGATGTCTTTCATCTGGTAAGCTCAGTCATGTTGATAGCTCACGAATACCGAGAAACGACACTACGAAAATGGCCAACGCGTTTAGAGATGTGGATTTCCCTTCAAAGGAGCAGGGAATTGTAGTTTGAAATATTTCTGAACTTGAACCGTATCAACAACACCAACGGTAATCAATTAGTTGACTTGAACAGAAAAGTATCGCGTGTGTATTGTTTGCACAATCAAAGGCTTTCATCATTTTAATTCGAAAAATTGTTACAGATCTAACTAAAATTTAAAGCTTTTAACGGAGCTTATTGCTCGATAAACCGCCACTTTGTTTGGGCGACTTAATGATCCTTTAGACCAAATACACAATTATTCATTACCATCTATACGGCATCGATTTATTAGTGTATCAATCTGATTTAACGCCAATTTTGTTGTTGTTGTTGTTTGACTAATGGTGCAGTGAAGATTCGTTTTATGGGCGTTGTATCAGAGTTTCAGCTTTTCATAGGAGTGTCTGTTATTTGGGTCAATGAGACTTGGTTTTAAAAAAATAAAAATGTTATATTAAAAAGTTTATTTGCTTTTTTTGCGAACTGTTTAGAATATTTAATGTTTCGTTTAGAAATTTTAAACATCGAGTGTTGAAACATTCACTCGATTTTATGCATCATGATTTATGTTAGCCATCATTGGCTGAGTGAATTCCTGGACAAACGTCTTTATCTGACTGCAGTGGAGGCAAATGAAAGGAAATACAAGCTTTTTTTATCAGATTTAAGGCTACTAAATCAAGACGCTATCCACATTTGCCGTGTTCTTTTGAAGAAAATTTAAATCTTTCTCCATCAAATAATCAATACGATTGTAATTTGATTGCTGTTTCGAATGGTTGCATTATATTTACTTACACTTGATAATAATAATAATAAAATTAATAATAGTCGTGTTAATGTTTTTGCCATTACGTTTAAGCCTGCGGATAGTATTATATCAGATTTTTTTAAAGCTACACGTGTGTGGTCTATACCAAGCAGGTAATTGACTTGAATTCACATATTGATTCACAAAGCAACGGCTAGTTTCATGCGTGAAATGTTAAGATTCAACCAACATTACGAAAACATATATATATATATATTGCCTTTGAGTATTACACAGTATATCAATAGGAATAGAAAACATGGGTAATTAAGATTGTGCTTATTATGGATAACGGTCAATTTATTTCGAGAATTCTTGACGGCCCAAATAACAATTTGTCTTTCATAGCCAAGTATGGACTTTCATTTGATTAAGTGAGTGAAACCCCACCACATATTTATAACTGAAGATTGTAATTTTAGTTTTTAAGTATTCTCTAAGTGAACTGGTCGTTATTCATAATACATATACTTTCAATTATACAATGTGGTTTTTATTTTGGTCAATTTATGTCTATATATACACACACACATTGGAAGACATATTTGAATGACTGATGCATTTGTCAAAATAATGCATCCAATTAATTCTTGTTTTATCCAAGGACATTGCTGATTGTGATCCCGTTGGTTCTCCTAACTATTATTGGTAAGTTTTGTAACTGCGTTGGAAACCACTATCTCAGCACGTTCTTTGGCTTCTTGACATGCACTAAATGGCCGATGTATTCGTCTTTCTTGCTTACCTTAGCTTAGTTGAGCTTTCGTTTTATCGTCACCTCAGTTGCGGGTATTTCTGAGTACAAATTAGGCTTCGGTGGCGTCTCAGAATGACCGATGTAGCAAGTAGACCAAGTTTGGATCGACACGTGATAGTTAGATTGCGGCTTTTTTAAAGAATTATTATTTTTTCAGGCATTGTACACAAGGAATTGATGTACTTTCGCACTATCGGACTAGGTTATCTCATTTATTCTTCTGTGTGCCTTATGTGGCGATTTTTTATTGGAAAACATCGATTTGATTATTGTGTGCTTACCGATCACACATGGCTTTGCGGGCAATACTCATGTGAATCCAGTCCCGAGTTCATATAACATATTAACACTGGCTAGATGGTTTGTCTGATAATTAGAAGGAATTCGAAATTTTCATGCGCCATAATTACGATCCGAAAACGGAGTGTTTTATCTGAATGCTGTTTGACAGCTAAATTTGTAAATGCCTCTGTTTGAGTTACTTTTTAAAAATGTTTTATTATTGCTCACGCACACCTTACAGATACATCCAACTGTGTGATCCCACGTAATCCAAGTTTTTTGAAAACAAAATATCAGTTTTTCAAAGAATAGTGGAAGACAATGAAATGTTTTATTGAAATGACAAAAAGGATCTCATTTTCACGGAATTTTCCCTTCACTTTATGCCCCCGATCATATATATAATGTATTTCATTAGATATGATTGATACAACATGCATCAAGTCAAACGGACAATCGAGTAGATGAATCATGAGTTTGTCCTATTTGGTTAAATTAGCAATGTTTTCGATTTTGCAAGCGAGACTTGAACACGGGTGTACGACACTGGTTTACGAATCCTCGCTCTATTCAATTAGATGGTTTTAAAAACCCTTCACTCTGTTTGCATGCACACCAAAGTATGCTTGCACATCACAGACAAAAGAAACGTATTTCTGAATATAAATACTAACACACGGTGTGTTAAATTTGTTGGACTACCTCATTGTTTACATCTTTTTACAATTTAGTATCCTTCTTCAAATATCGACATTCAACATATTTTGTCATCCGTCACCAGTTTATGATAGTTGACTTTCAGTTCTATTTTTTGGCTACTATTATTGCATGATTTGTGCTGTAGCAGTTGTTTACTATTTTGCAGATAAAAATCTACCGCTATTTGTTATTACCTTTTTCTTTAACTCTATACTTCTTTTGTAATTAATTTTTATCTGGCATTGCTGTTAATTTGCCTTACTTGAAACGTTTTTGTCTAAATCAATTTTGACGGCGAATCGACAAACTTAATGTGGCTTCTGAAAATTTTTTATATATTTACAATGTTCGAGATTTAACTTCAGCAGGTTTTTTTGTTCTGAGACCCGTATTTCATGCGAATGAGGAAGTTTTACTCATCATGTATAAGTGCGGCCATTTTTACTTTATAACACTGCTTGATATAAAAAACGCAGATTTTTCTGGATGAATACTTGTTTGATATTTTAAACGGTACAAAAATATGATGTGCATTAATTTCTTTATATATATATTCTCCTATAGCGATCTCAATTTTTTGTCAATCTTAGTATTCCAGCGTTGGCGACTATCTTCATGAATGCGTTTAGGGGCTGAGTCCTGTCTTAAATAGATCAGGCATATGGTGATTTGGTGTCAAAACTGGTACAGTTTTTATCTATGGAAAAGGTTATAAGACGCAGGTTTACTCCTACTTAATTCGTGACATGATTTTCCACCAATTCATAGGTGTAAACATTTTTCGCAGAACAAGTTAACAAACGAACAAAGAACATGTCACTCTTGACACTTGTTAGGCGATAGACTAAATTTTTTTTCTCAATAAATTACGTAAGCGCATGCAGGCAGCGAGCCAAATTCATTTTGAATGACAACCCTTGAATGAATTTGAAGTTAATTTCTACGTGTTTGTTTGCATATTTTACTGCCTCTCTTTATATATTTCAACTGTATATTGCTTTTGATAGCGCTTTCGTTTCTCTATTTTGTCCATTTTTAATTTAATTTTAATAAACTAAACTTTAAAATTACTCTTATTTGCTTTCGACATGCACTGTGGCTGGCGAATTGTGCACTTTATTTATTGTTTCTGGAGCTTATGAAAACGTGCCGGCATGTGTTTCCATGCCTACCGACATGCATGCATCCATACATTCAGAAAGAGTATTCATACGCACATACACCAATACATACATACATACATACATACATACATACATAACTGAAAATTCATGAAGTGCATGAATATTTACATATATGTATACGTAAACAAATGCATAAGCAAAGTTCTATGACTTTCACACGTTGTGTGCCATAAGAGGCTTTACCCCAGCTCGCCGCTAGACTTGCGAAACTTTTCGTCCATTCAAGTGTACGATGCGGTGTGATCAAGTGACCGACACCGCAAATTATAGTGGTGTGTGCGCACACTAGTTCTTAGTTGGAGACCATGCGGGATATGCCATCGAATCATGCTCAGTGGCCAACCTCTTGCAGACTTCTAACAGCGTCATCGCCTTTCAACTGGCTTATCTTAAATTGGCCGAGTTAACTGCGAGGCTTTGTCTTATTTGTGAGGCCTACCATGAGACGAGAATGTTAGCCGTTTTGTAGATGTCGTTTTGCATCATTATTGACTTTGCATGGTTTGTGCTGTGTAGAGGTTTAGGTTTGAATTTCTGTGTGCTCTCGCGTTAGATATCTCCATATAGGTAAAATTTATTCATTCATAGAGCATTACAGACACACACACGCGCGCTTCGCGTGCCTATCTGGTGCAAATGCACTCAGCTTTTATAAGATCACCCAGGAAGGAGTGCGAATGAAATGGTTAAATGAACAAAGGAACATAGAATAATCCCGTTTTGCTTACAATGCACATCAGGTAATTATGCCCTATCCAGTATCGCAACAGTGTCATTATTGAGCATGGCTATATATTTGGACTGTAAAATAACAATAGGTCGACCATTCCTAGTGATTAAACGAACATTGGTTGCGCGGGTGGAGATAACAATTATTATAATCTAGGTTGCGGTCTTGATATAAACACCTGACCCATTAATTACTTACATATGTCAGTATAAACTAAGAATTTATAGTGTAGAAAAGGCAATTCATCCAGTAGACCGGTTTCGTCCTTATTGGGAACTCATCAAGTACTGGCCAGAATTTGCCGCGGACAGGATACGAACCTGGGCACGTCGGCTTCGGAATCTGGTGCTCTAACCACTGAGCTATCCTGCCGCACACTACACTACACACAATTGTCAGTTATATGCTAACTAATGTAACTTGGTTAGTCAATTTTTCCTTTAGGTGGAGCTCATATGGCATCCATTTAGACACAAAGTTCCAACTAACCATGCTCAATCTGTCATTACTGAACAGACACCACATTACATAGGGAAGTGGTATTGAAATGAACATTTATATTATTAAACGAACGTTGGTTGATCGGGTGGTGATAACAATTATTATAATCAAGGTTGCGGTCTTGATATAAACACCTGACCCATTAATTACTTACATATGTCAGTATAAACTAAGAATGGTATAGTGTAGAAAGGCAATTGTGGACGAAACCGATCTACTGGATGGTGCTGCACTATCTGATGAATTTATACTGACATATCTCAAGCGATATTATATCGAACCACAACCTGTTAATAATTATCACCACCGCGCAACCAATGTTCGTTTAATTATATAAATGTTCATTTCAATACCACTTCCCCATGTAATGTGGTGTCTGTTCAGTAATGACAGATTGGGCATGGTTAGTTGGAACTTTGGGTCTAAATGGATGCCATATGAGCTCCACCTAAAGGAAAAATTTACTAACCAAGTTACATTAGTTAGTATATAACTGACAATTGTGTATAGTGTAGTGTGCGGCAGGATAGCTCAGTGGTTAGAGCACCAGATTCCGAAGCAGACGTGCCCAGGTTCGTATCCTGTCCGCGGCAAATTGTGGCTAGTACATGATGGGTTTATGCATACAGGCATATACACATATTTACATAAGCGCAAACATAGATACATTCATATACACAGAATTACATACATGCATATGTACAAACATAAACGTATAATCGATGAGAAGCCTACTGCACTATGGACTACAGTAGAGACTTAAGGTCATATTATCGAAATATTGAGACCTCGCGACTGCACCACTCGGGGTCCAAAAACTAGTAAACGCTCCGCTGTGTTTGGACGACCAAAAATTATGTTCCAATTCTAAGGAGACAGCCTCAACAGTTTCCTTAATATTTACTTTCGGTGTATTTAGTGCTTTATAGCATGAAAATGGAGGTAAGTTATCGGCAGAATAGACTTCAGTACTGAATTGCCTTTTAATATAGAGAAGAAGAGCTGTTCCTTTAATACTTGGAAGGTTTATTATTGGGTTGGTAGTGGATCTTCATTATATTGTCATAATCAAAACACGCTAATCTGACTATTTTGAACTAAAGAACAATGTATGTGTGTTTTATAACAGATAAGAGATGAGGTTCCCACCCGTAGTCCTTTCACACACCTTACGGTATACTGGAGTTTCGACTTACAAACTTCTGCACACTCACGTTCCTAAATTTATTTCCAGCTGTTTTGCATTCATAAAGTGTTCAATTTAACAATTTTATTGCACAGTTGGTAATAATAATTTTCTTTAAATGGGGTTTACTGGATTTAGATAAAATCAAAACCAACTGTGTAACCTTTTCTTAATATTCTAATTGGGGATGTTTTTCCACGCAGCGAATTCCTAATTACCGCCTTTTCGGAGAATTGTGTACGAGATAATTTATAAAAATCCTCTCATTATGAACAGGTCAGCGAATTAGTATTCGTGTCAGTTCCTACTGTCATTCATCTTTTGGTTTATCAACCAAGTCAATATAGCGTTTGCTCGCTCTTGCCATAGTTAAATTCAATATTCTGAATGATTCAAACGCAAACAAACTTGGGTCCCGTTTAATTTGAAATGTCATAATATTTTGTGGAATTCACGCGTAGAAAGAGTACCTTTGCAAATGCTGCTCGTAATTACATGATAATTCACATAGGAGAACAATTGAAATTACAGTAAAATTAATACCGATGTGTACAATATGAACTTGTGCAACACGGTCGGCCTAAATATGTACAAATTTGCTAGAACAAAACATGATTTATTTTTATATTTATATATCTTTTTTGTTTTTAAGCTGTCTAGAATATTGTCTCGCTTTTAAATACACTTTTAAATTTAATGCCTCCAGGAACACATAATGTATGTGTGTAAACAAAGAGCAATTGACTTGCTAGTCACCAAGCAAATACGCGCTTCCGCCACGTTGCTTGTAGTATTTTTTGGTGCATAAAAGTGCGAATTTGCATAGATTCATTTGTTGATCATTTCCAATTACTAATTTGTATCTTGTTTTTTTGCTTAAATCGCACTCGTACACGTTCGTCTAGTAAATTAATTATTTATAAAACACAGTTTGATGCACTATACTATTTATTGCCAACTCACATATCATATATATATATATATATATATATATATATATATATATATATATATATATATATATATATATATATATACATACGTATATGACAATCAAATGTTATTGATGGGTTTGATTTTGTATTTACGTAGTTGGCATAAAATAGCAAATAAATTTCATTTGTCGAACTAGGTTTCTTTCGTATTGGACACACCGTAGTGGCCAAAACAATTGCTGCGACCCGAGTTCGAATCTTCGTGATTTTGATTCAGAATCGTAGGACCCATTTTTTGTACCATGGAGACTGTTCATTGCGCGCAAGTATTAATTTTACGCAAACTTTTTTATGGGTTCTTTAAGGTATCATTTTTAACCCAGCGATTTAACTAGCGGCAACGATTAAACCCGCGAGAAATTCTGGCCAATACGTGATGAGATCTCAATAAGTACGAAAATGGTCTACTTCATGAATTGCCTTTTCTACGCTATACAATTCTTAGTTTTTACTGACATATGTAAGTAATTAATTGGTCAGGTTCTTCTATCAATATCGAAACCTTGGTTATAGTAATGATTTAACCAGCTATCCATAATCTGTTATTATTGGTCAAACACAATACGAACTAGAGAGGCTAAATTTGTTTAAGATAATAAAATGCAAATTGGTTGCGCGGGCGATGATAAAAAATGAAACCATGTTGCGATCTTGATGTAAACACCTGTCCCATTTCAGCCTGGTCCTTTATGCGGGTTCACTCAGTGTTGACAGTGATAGTTTTACCTGGCAAGACTATATATTTTCTAACTCAATATTTGGAGTAGTTATTTGTTCCGATAAATTACGAACCAGCTTCTCCAAACTAGAATTCGAATTTATGTGTGAGTGTACACAAACGTATTTATTGTATCAAATTATTTTGTTCCGGAACGTGCGCGTCATTTTAGTAGAACAGATTGAATCAATATTTTTTGTCTATTATTAGTCCCTTTGGATCGGCTGCTGCCTCCCGCATTCTCTCGATTCTCCTTAATACTTGCGTATCTTCTTAGAAATTCCATCGTTTTCAAATCAACCTTAAATAGAGCCATTAGCCTATACTCGGCTTCAATAGTTGTCACTACAACATCTCCCTTCAGGGGACTGTTTTTGCACCCTACTTGAGTAATCGAAAGCCACAGCGCGGAGTCTATCCGGCATGTTTAAAAAACGGTGTTTTGTTCAGCATCGAATTTATCCACACGATATGGACAATTTTGATGGCGTGTATTTCCGTGAGCTTCACCTTATCCACAATGACTTAGTCTCCATCCCTTAGACGAGTGCGCGTATGTTTTGGGCATAGGATCGTCGCTTTAGGCGCTCCTGAATGCTTTCTATTGTCAATTAAATTTGGGCCCCTGGGTTACAGGCTCGCCTGGCTAGTTCTTGAACGGACAATCCTACAGTTTAGGCTTCCAAATGAAACACTGGTTCTCGCGCTGAGGCGTAAAATCTTTGTCGAACCAGAACTGTGGCTCGTCGACATCAAGTGATGAAAGCATAAGCTTATATTCAGATAGAGACCGGAAATAATTAGTCGATTCTGAGGTAAACACTGGTCGAAGTTCGTGTGCTGCCACCTGGCCTTGGTCGCCACTATTTTGTCCGCCCATTTGAGATTGGTCCTTTGGCGAATTTCCTGTGTTGTCAATGATAGTTTCAGCTACAAGAATATAATATTTTCTAACTCCATGGTGAAATTACCCATTTATATAATTAAACGAACATTGGTTGCGCGCACAGTGATAACAATTACTATAATCAAGGTTTGGATTTTATATAAACACCTGACCCATTAAGTACATACATTTGTCTGTATAACTAAGAATTTTATAGTGTAGAAAAGTGTGGAAACTTATCACGTACTGGCCAGAATTTGACGCGGACAAAGCTCGAACCTGGGCACGTCTTCTTCGGAATCTGGTACTCTAACCACTGAGCCACACTGCCGCACAATTACTCATTTCTATCAGTAAATTACGAACCAGCTCTTCCAAACTAGATTCAAATGTTATTTTGATTTACCACATACTTCGTTAATGAATTATGCTAATTACATTTGTTTTCCCTCATAAGGCGCTCCATTTTAGTAAAATGAATTCAATCAATTTAGCATTATTTCCTCAGGATAGGCTGCTGCTCCCGCGTCCTCTCGGTTCTCCTTCAACCCAATTCTGACACTTCTATGCTGAAACTCTGTTGTATTCACATTAGTCTTAAGTAATGCCATTGGCGCGTATTCGGCCTCGAGGTTTGCCACGCAGCACGAAGCATTCTTCTATAGTAGTCAGATTTTCTGCGAACTACATATCTAAGTGAATGCATGAGGCCAAATACAGATGAATTTAATTAGACTGCGAGCATTTTAATTGTTTGCAGACAACTATAGTTTTGTTAATTTATGTCTTTTCAGCTACAGTGATTTCTATTCGATTTAATAGGCTCACTAAAAAGAGTTCTCAGAAGGAGCTACTTTTTGGCCACTGAAAAGTTGATTAATTGAATAGTTTATGGTGAAATCAACATATTTGGTCAAGCATACAATAAAGGACTATGCAAATAGTATACCATAAGATTCTGTTTTTAAAAATTACAATGCTGCATATAAAAATTAAGCAAATCGGAGCTGCTTTAAGTACGATGTTTAGTGCAAAGAAATTAAACAGAAATTGTAAGGCAACACTTGTTTATGTACAATTACGCATTGAGTATTGTGCACCTCATAAGGGGTTAGTTCAAATTCGACCACAAGGTCATGCCAATGTCAGCATAGTAAACAGATATAATCTCCTGTGCACACGGGTTTTGTACTGGTGAGTCTCATGTTTGCAGGGGATTAGATATTTTGTTCTTGTTGACTGGCATATTCTTCTGATCCTACATGAGCTAATATGTTACTAGGTACGCATTACCTAATATATAACTGCATATATATTAGGTCTTGGCCTAGAATGAATATATAACCTGTTTTTATAAGCAAGTGTTCAAAATATCACTCTCAGTATTTTCGCTTAGTGGTGGATTCTTGTCGTTTACAGTGTAGAAATTGGAAAAATCGTTCACTCTTTTGTGATTTCACTCTATGGATAGATCATGATATGTAAGGCTTGATAAACGGAACAAATAAAATTAGCTTTGAAGCTTTGAATGACCTAGATATAATTTTGCATTTCGACAGAGCAAAACAATGTTTATCATAGCCATATTTCATACGCACTGTAAAATTTTTCCTTAAAGACTTGTAAGACCAGATTACCATACAGGCGACAGCTGGTCTAGGCTTCGATGTATTAAATCATTTAAACTGGCCAGAGTTTAATTTCTGGCTGCCTAATCGTGGGCTCAGCTAAGTTCAGGTAAACAATTCAACTCTGATCGCTGTGACTGCGAAAGACTTCATTGCAAACCATAAAATGTAAAATGTATATAAATTCAGAATTACTCTGGAAGACAATTTAACAATAATTGTTTGCGCGGGTGGTGGTAACAATTTCTTTAAATCAAGTTTGCGAGCTTGAAGTAAACACCAATCCCATTGTATTTAACCAGTCGTCGTTTTGTTATGTTGTTCGACGACTGGTTAAATACAATGGGATTGGTGTTTACTTCAAGCTCGCAAACTTGATTTAAAGAAATTACTCTGCAAGAGTTATAACGAAAATTAGAGGAACGGATTTTGTGTAAATCCTTCTACTACGTAGTTAACAAAGTAGATTGACTCTGTGAAACCTTGCCGAATCAATAAAACAACATCTCAAATCAGCCTTAACCTGGAATTTTAGATAACTTAATAGAAAACTTACTTACGCCGCTCATCAAAGGATTCATTTTAACGGTGGAAAATTACTTAAACTTGTGTTGAAAAGGAACATTTGTTAATTGGATTTTTTTTCCAAATAAAATTTTCAATCTAAAAGCGCAAAAAGAGGAAAAGACGCTAAATCGTTTTAGAATGTTATAATGTAATTAGGTTGCAGTCATTGTTAAATCGAAGATTGTATAAATAAATTTTGCATCAAACGATCTAATACTCGCTATCAATCAGGCAAAGCCCAACCCAGTAACTGGCTAAGGAGACAACTGTTCTTATAATTGAAGAATTTGCTAAAAATGACCTATGGCTGTCCTTTTAGCTTGCAAAGAAAAATGACAAAGGACACTTATGTCATAATTAGGAAAAATGTCAGAATTGTTACAAAATATGCAAACAAAATTGAGCTCGATTGCACATCAACCTCGCAACCTGTGTGGGTCTAATTATGCAAAGCGTAGAAAAGAGTGGCCTAATTTATTCCACAAAACGATGAGCTAATTGGTTTACTTTGATTGAAACCAAAGCAGGTCAGGATGTTTCTATTTCACAATCATCACATGAGTGATTCTGTAAGCAGTGGTCAGGACGTAGAACATTAAAGTTGCTATGTTCCTCGAAGATAATTTTTTAAGGTACAAGCTTTTTGTAGCAATTATTATTAAAATGGAGTACTTAGCTAATTTAAAGTAGATTTAGACCGATGTACAGGTGACAGCCAAAGTAGGTCGCAATGGTCTTATTTATTTGAACAAGTCAACGTTTAAAAGCAAATTGCCAAATCATCACCTTTATCTAGTGGTTAGAGCACCAGATTCCGAAGCAGACGTGCCCAGGTTCGTATCCTGTCCGCGGCAAATTCTGGCCAGTACTTGATGAGTTCCCAATAAGGACGAAACCCGTCTACTGGATGAATTGCCTTTTCTACACTATACAATTCTTAGTTTATACTGACATATGTAAGTAATTAATGGGTCAGGTGTTTATATCAAGACTGCAACCTTGATTATAATAATTGTTATCACCACCCGCGCAACCAATGTTCGTTTAAATAAATATGAAATTGGATTTAAAAGACCAATTTTGAGCACAATTCAAGTGATTCCACGTTTTGAAATTTATATACATGTTTGGTAGGATATACGTTGGACGTACAAAATAAAAAAAATTGTTGATCAGTAGTCACTAAATATTACGGCAGAAATTTATTTATAAAGAAAAGTTTAAAGCATATTTTTAACACGGGTTACACAGCGAAACTAGTTAATTTATCTTTTATTCATAATGAATTTGGTGAAATTATTGTACACAATCAAAACCTATTACATCAAACAACAAGCACGTGACCTGAACATACCGAAATCCAACCAACAGAATATAGTATTCGATGGACCACGAATCATCGTAACCAGCAATGCTATTTTTGTTTTTAGCATCTTCACGCATTCAATCAGGCTGTTATCTAATTGGAAAAAGTAGCTGCACAAAGGTTATAATTTTTTTTCATTATCAGTGCCTAAAATTGTACAACTATAAAAGATATTGTTAATAAAATACATACACCCTAGATTGTTACTAGCGCATGCAGAAATACTCATGAGAAATATGACAGAAAAGACAGACACACTCATAAGGAAAAACATAATTAATCCCAAAACAAACATATGAACGCCAAAAATAAATCTTAATAATACTAAAATATTTACTAGAGTACCCTAAATTAATCAAATGGAAGCGAATTTTTGTTAAGTCATCACACAATACATCGAAAAATTAAATCGAAATAAATATACGATAAATCTAATAAACAAGTCTTTATTCGATTCTGGATTTCTAAAGTAATTAACCGCTTTAATCATGTCTAATGTTGGCGTCCGACAGAAATTCATGCAATTTATAGAACCGAAAATAACTGAAAATGAAGATTTATTGAAAGCCAAAATTATCAACGAATTAGAATCAGGCACTTAAAGAGCTTTGCAGGCACACTAAGGTGTGTGCGCCTTTCGCTTGTTTCCTGTTGGCATGACATATTTCCACGTGAAGACGGTTGTTAAGATGTTCAGGTAACTGAGTGGCGACGGCACCTAACACAGTGAAGGTGAAATTAAATTAATGTCTAGAAATACAAAATTGAAGAACGGCTACTTCCTAGGGAATCCGAAGTCTTGTTATTGCAACAACAAGGAGAAGTTTTCTTTTTCTGAAATATTTCGGCTAAACTTATCGATAGCCTTCATCAGTCAACTTTTCCTCACAAGTTTAACAAATGAAACTAATGAAGCATGTTTCATTAGTTAAACTTGTGAGGAAAAGCTGACTGATGAAGGCTATCGATAAGTTTAGCCGAAATATTTCAGAAAAAGAAAACTACTGGAACAACGAATGCTGTGTTAGTCAAAATGCCGATCAGGTATTTTCAATTAATCCAGGTACGCAAAAACAATCTTCATTCAACAAGGAGAAGAGTTGTGGATTTGACCACATTTTTATTGTGCGGATCAATTGATAGCACTCGTAGGTAGGTAAATCTTTGAATCCTGCCCATTTTCAGGTGTCCCGATTATTGGATTTGATTGATGGGTTCTCACATGTCTGTAAATGACGTTGGAGCAAGATTTTCCACTCTCTTTGTTCCGATATTTTGAGACCTTATTTCCAGTATCACCTTCAGGGTTGACACAATACGCCCAGGGAAAAACCAACTTGTGGCAACTACGGTATCCTCATTCCAGACAGATCTATTTATATTCATTTTAATTCCTGAAGTATCTTTTATCGTCTGCCCTAATATCCGGTCTTCATGCCTAATCTCTAATACTTAAATGTATACGCAAACTTATCCATGTCACCCCTCCCCACACACAACAACCTATATACACATACGTGTACTCCCCTAAAGTGACATTTCTAGAATAACGATAAGCAAACCTTATGGATTAACATACACGCCTATCCATGATGTCTTTATTTTTAATTAGAAGGATCAACAAAATTTTGATTTCAATATTGCAGTAATCCTCAAATACTCCAGTTTACCTAATTCCATCCTGTTTACAAGAGGTTATAAGTTAGAATCATCAATCAAGGCCAATGGACAATATTCAAGAATTTACCGACCTACGAGTGCTATCAATTATTCCGCACAAGAAAAATGCGGTCAAATCCACAATAAGAAGGACAGCACTGAAAAACAAAACTCAACATTTAAAGAGAGGAGTTGTTTGCATCCGCTGTCTTCCTGATTTTTCCAGATCCTTCGATCTCCGGGTACGGAGATCTTTTTAAATAGAAAGATCTCCATATACGGAGATCGAAATATCTGGAAAAATCAGAAAGACGGCGGATGCAAACAATTCGGAACGCAACCCGAGAATCATGTAAATAATCTATTTCCTGTTCTGCACCATGTTTCCTTTAAAACAAGGATAAGATGACCATCTCCACCTCAAATAGATTATAGCAACAAACATGCGAGATTTGTCGAAACAATTCAGATTGTTGATCCATTAGACCGAAAAAAACTAGCGTAACTACCAATGCAGATTAATTACATGATTAAATTCAAATTTTCAGTAATGAACCAAAATAAATTTTTAATTTATAAGCATTCATATCACATGGCAAATCTAGCATAAATTGCATTTAAAAACACGTTTTGACCTACCTTGTTCATCAACAGAGCAAAACGGAGAGCTGAAAATCAGGGATCAAACACAGTTATTGATATGTTTTTAAATGCAGAGATGCGATCTCACTTTGGCTATTTCACGTGTACTCGATAGTGCAATTGTGCATGAATGGCTGTAAATCTGTGACTGCCTATGAACAGATATGCGTATATATATATATATATATATATATATATATATATATATATATCACGCAGTGTGGGAAGACTTCATATACGGTGTAATGTATTAGAGCTATCTCACTATATAAATAATACAATGAGTCTGTAAAGGGTGCCAACGCAATAGTTTTGCAACTACATCTGAACATATGTTACTGTAGAATATCCATACACTCTAGATTTGATCGACATCAGTTATAACATCTCGTGGTAATCACGACATCATTCTATTAAATATATACTACATTTTTAAGTCTTGTTGTAGAGAACTAATGTATGCATTTGTGTATTAGGTGTTCAAATAGGATCAGAAGGATAACCCAAAGTCAGCATGAACGTATGATATAATCTCACGTACACATTTGGTTCGTGCTTACTTGCGACTCCACAAAGTAAGCCGATACTATAATTTATATTGCATATTAGGTCAAGAAATATTAGAAAATTTGACAGTTCAATTTCAAATACGAATTTGAATTTAAGCAATAATGGAGTTGACTTCATATAAAGTATTTAGCAATACATTTTCAAAGAACACTCACTATATATATATATATATATATATATATATATATCTGAACAAAGCAACATTACTCCAGCAGAATAGCAACTGTGTGATCTTATTTCTACCATTCTATTGTGAACGGTTGATTAATTATATTATCAATCTCTTTCTTACATTTGTTGTAACCAATCTCCTCTTCGTTATTCTTGCCTTTGTTTTGCGCCATTTAGACCACTACTTTTGCGCAATTTCGACCACTCCTTTTGCGTAACATCATTTGGTGTGTCATCGCTTTCATTGTAATTGCGTCCGTAATTGATGTATATGTCGTATTTTGCGAAGCGTTGGCTATTTTTAAAGGCATGTCGGTTATGTCTTTGTTCCAGTCCAATTTAATTTCTTTTGAATTATTTTCTGCACGTTTAAGCAGGGCTTCAGCTTATTAATTGCAATAGCTTCAAAAGCCAGAAGCATTTTCTCTGTTTTTGCCTTGTACAGAACTGAAAAATTGTTACTTCTCATTCTTGTTGATACATGTTACAGTGCGATTTTTGAAGGCTGCCTGCTGTGTTTTGAGGGGGAGATGCTGGTTATTCCTAGTTTTCAGAGCCTCTTTTTGAGTCTGCCGATGTACTGGAGCGATTTGCAGGTGCGGTGGTGCCTGAACAAAGTGTTGATCACAGAGGGAGCTATCTTTTTCAGTGGTATAGTTTATTTAACGTGACACACTCTCACCTGTATTGATGGAAACGTACTTTGTGTAGTACTTTTCGTTGAGATTCCCGCTGGAGATCACCTCAGGGAGACACTAAGCACTATCAGGAGTTTGATTTTCTTCCCAATTGGCATTTGTTTGCCATAAGTTGTATTCAATGACCGTTAGGTGTATTCTTTATAGCGCCCCAAACAGGTTAACCATGATATCCCTAATTTGACTAAATCCTGTGTATTCGTGTGCCCAAATTCATTATTAGGTTTCTTTTGTACGCCCTTGGCACACTACTCATATAATGGACATATTGTCCAGTCCAGCTTGTTTTCTTGTGAACTGACCTTGAGAGAGTACCTTCTTCATCTCTCGTTATTCCTACATCTAGGAAGGATAAATATCCGTCTTTTTCTTCTATTGTAAACTTGATTGCCTGGTCTACCTTGTTTATGTGATGTAGCAGTGAATTTGTATCTTCATCCTTTTCAACGACCATGAAAGTATCGTCAACGTAGCGCACGTAAAAATGAGCTCCATTGATAAATGGTTTTAAACCAGTTGTTTCTAAATGGTGCATGTATATATCTGCCAATACTGGTCCAATAGGACTACCCATACCTATGTCGTCAATTTGTCTGTAGAAGACTCCTTGGAATACGAATTGTACGTTGGATGTGCATAATAGAAGTAGTTCTCTCATGTCGTCCACTTCTATCAGTGTTTTCGCTCCTGATGATCGTATATATTCACATAGGATATTTATAGTTTTATTTACTGGAATGCTAGTAAAAAGTGACTTTATATCGAGGGACACCATTTTCCTCTCTTTCAAATTTAGGTCGCGAATTTTTTTCTACTAATTGAAAGCTATCCTGTACAACGTGGTCTATTCTTCCTTTCATGATAGGCTTTATAATCCGGCATAATAGTCTGGCTGCCTTGTGCTGTGAGGAATTTATCATAGATAAAATGGGCCTGAAAGGCGGAAGTCCTTCATTGTTGGTCATTTTGTGAACCTTGGGCAACCCATATAATATCGGTTGCTTTGAACCTACGGGCTTGGCATGCTTGCATTCTGTAATGAAAGCATTTTTGTGCTCTATGTCGATTTCTTGACGGCATAGGTATGGGTAGTCCTCTTGGACCAGTATTGGCAGACATATACATGCACCATTTAGAAACAACTGGTTTAAAACCATTTATCAATGGAGCTCATTTTTACGTGCGCTACGTTGACGATACTTTCATGGTCGTTGAAAAGGATGAAGATACAAATTCACTGCTACATCACATAAACAAGGTAGACCAGGCAATCAAGTTTACAATAGAAGAAGAAAAAGACGGATATTTATCCTTCCTAGATGTAGGAATAACGAGAGATGAAGAAGGTACTCTCTCAAGGTCAGTTCACAAAAAATCAAGCTAGACTGGACAATATATCCATTATATGAGTAGTGTGCCAAGGGCGTATAAAAAGAACCTAATAATAAATTTGGGCACACGAATACGCAGGATTTGTTCAACGGACAACATTGAAGTAGAGCTAAATTTGCTTCGCGAAGCGTTGAGAAATAATGGCTATCCGGACTGGTTCATTGAATACAACTTGAGGCAACGCAACAAAATCGAGGCCAATTTGGAAGAAAATCAAACTCCCCAGATAATAACGCTTAGTGTTCCCTTTGGAGGTGATCTTCCAGCGGAAATCTTCAAACGAAAAGTAATTCGAGCGACAAAAGCACAGTTTCCATCAATACAGGTGAAAGTGGTGTTCAACACAACAAAACTGATGCGCACGAATGAAAAAGATAGCCTCTCTGTGACGTCAACACCTTTGTCTGTATACAAATTTCAATGTACCTGCAACACTCAGTACATCGGCAGATCAAAAAAGAGGCTCGAAACTAGAATAAATCAGCACCTCCCTCAAAAACTATTAAAAGGGGTGCAGCTCCTGCACACAAATCAGCAATTTGCGAACATGTACTACTCACAGGTCATGCTGTTAGTAGTAACAATTTTCATTTCTCTACAAGGCAAAAACAGAGAAAATGCTTCTGGCTTTTGAAGCTATTGCAATTAATAAGCTGAAGCCCTACTTAAACGTGCAGAAAATAATTCAAAAAGAAATTAAATTGGACTGGAACAAAGACATAACCGACATGCCTTTAAAAATAGCCAACGCTTCGCAAAATACGATACATACATCAATTACGGACGCAATTACAATGAAAGCGATGACACACCAAATGACGTTACGCAAAAGGAGTAATCTAAATTGCACAAAAGTAGTGGTCTAAATTGCGCAAAGCAAAGGCCAGCATAACGAAGAGGAGATTGGTTACAACAAATGTACAGTGGGATTGGATGAACGAATATACTAACGAATCCAGAACAATGCCTGTAGATACTAGTAGAAATAAGATTTATTAATAAATGTTATTCCATGGAGTACGTTGTTTTGTTCTTACATTTAAAAAATGGTGAAATTAGAAACTATCAATATATATATGTATATATATATATATATATATATATATATATATATATATACGTACATATACTGAGCTTAAAAATATGCCAACACAATGGTTTTGATATATGGAGCACCTAAATTGTTTCAAAATCATCGTTTACTAGGTAGGCTTTATTTCTTTAAAAATTAAGTATTACAACCAATTCTGAACATCTGTTACTCCAGCAAATCCATACACTCTGGCCATGCTCGATATCGGTTATCAAATTTCGTGGTTTCCTGAAATCATTCAGTTAAATATACAATATTAATGGATAGTCGTTTTTATTCCTTATTGCGGAGAACTATTGTGTTTTTAATTGTGTACATTATTTCAAATAGGATCTGAAAGTATACCAACGTCTGCATGTACATGCATTATGAGATTACAGTCATAAATTGCCATATTAAGCCTAAAAGTTATCGTTATAGTAAATGCTTAGAACATCACACCTTGTGTACTGTACCGCACACGTCGCTACTTTAAATTTATATCGCGTATGTCAAATATAAACCAGATATTAATCTGTAAATGCGAAATTAATAAATTCCGAAATAATTGATTGCGCGCCAAGGATGATAATTAATTACATCAAGTTCGCGGACTGAATGCATATATATATATATATATATATATATATATATATATATATGAAATGATAAAGCACCAAACTAGTTTTATAGACTATCAGCACATATAAAGTTATATATTTAAACAAACATTGGTTGTGCGCGCGATGAAAACAAATATTTAAATCAATGTTGCGATCTTGACATAAACTCCTGTTCCTTTAGATGATTTAAATATGCCACTAGCGCGGTCACACGTACTGATGTCTTTTATCTTGTAACGGCCATCTCCAGAATAGGACGACAAACTGATTAACGTATATAGAAGTTACTGAAAATTAGAAATGCCGCTCTCGTCCCCTGTTGTCTCACATACAATGTACTTTCACTGATGCGTCAACTGTAACAGAAATAAAATGAGATTGACGTTTGTATCAAGTCCGCAAAATTGCCTTGAATACTTTTCATCAACACTCATGCATTCAATTATCTTTAGTCGAATTGCCTACAATAATGTGTTGGAAATCTAAAAAAAACTGTTCAAGACCACAGACAAATTTTGCAACCGACATTCCGACCAAGAACAATGTATGCGAAAATACTGGGTGTCAGAGCTGTAAATCTGATTACCAATAACTTTTGCATACAATGTTGTTTTTATCCTCATTATTCAGATTTCTATCGTGTTCTGATGATGACTTGAAATAATTAAAGCGCGTCAGTAAGTGTAGCTCAGAGTAATTTTACTTGATTTTGGTGAAATAAATTAGGATTGGTGATTATATCAAGTGCGCAAACTTGAATGAAATTAATACAGCCAACGTTCATTGGAGCAGAAGCTCAAATAATCAGTCTTTGAAAGATGACCCATCTATCAAACTATTGTTTATCGTTCTTTTTAACAGTTAAGAAAAGTTTTAATAAGGAAAATTGCCAAGGCTTCAATTCGCGGCCCACTGTTAAGCGGTAGTACACTTCAAATTAAAACCACGGAACTACGAATCTATGAGTTATGAATGCACAGAACAACACCGGTATTCAGTTCGCTCCATCGGTCTAAAACCCGGTAAACAAGGCGTACGTGGCAGAAGGCACTAGTTAGTTTATTATATATTATAGGCGCTCCGGTACACATTGTATATCGTTTCCAGCATTTGCTGACTAGATCATAATTAGGCTGCAGGTGGCGTTGTATTTTAAATGGTTAGTGATTCTCGTACCGATGACGGAGGGACAAAGCAATTGGCTATGCGGTAAGGCAGCTAGAGAGAGGGGCGACTGTCTACATCAGTGTATAGTAGTTCAGATGATTAACTGACTGAGGACAGCCTGGCTAATTATTATGATATACATTTTCTCGGCTTTATTTAAACGCCCACATTTTAATTGGTTGCCTATTCAGTTCTGCTATATGTGTTTATAATTTTTCCGATATATTTTCCGGAAACTACTGGGTTAATGTGTAATTGTGCCTCATTTTGATCGCCCAAGCTATAAGCGGTATAAAATTTAATCAGATTTTACTATTTGAACATTGTGTTATGTGGATGTAGTATGAGTAATTTTATTTGCACTATTCTTCTATTATTAGTTAACCTAAATTGGCAGAGGTCTTTGTCAAAAAGAATGGCTGTATTTTAACACTGTTGTCGGTATTTTATGATGTTGTACACTGATTATATAAGGTGCTCATGTTTGATATTTTCCAGTTTCCAACTCTTATTTATAAAGCTGTTCCCGGATCTTTTCTTCATTGTGATTGGGACAGTTTATCTAGCCAGGTAGAGTAGACAGAAATGGGCCTGTAGTGTGAAAGATAGACTATGAATCTATAGGATACAGTAGCAAATTGTGGTGGTTCAACGGGATTATACTAATACAGGCTACGTCTCGGAGTGCCAATAATTTACACCTCATTTCCAGTTATGACTAAAGTTGTCAAGTTTTCCAAGAAGAAAAAACTATATTATGAAAGCTGTGTTAAGTCTCAAACTGAAATCCTTCGAGATATGTGCCCAATAAAAAACGGCTCTATTCAGTCAGAAAGCTTGGTCAGTCAAAGATTTTGTCGATGAAATGTAAAAAGTTCAAAGGCATTTATTAGTTAACTACGAAGTATACCATTGTCATTCTGTTTTTTTCCCAAGCGCAAAAGAAATGTAAAAGTCTATATTCTACTTAAAATTGTGAAGCATGTATAATCATGCTAACAAATTTAAAATTTATGAGCTAGCCTAATGAAAAAAATGGTTATTATGAACATGTGCAAAGGCGAGTAAAACAATGAAGTCTGTTATTTCGAAGAAATATTTAAACTTCATCAATTTTAATGTATGCAGGTGTACACGTACAAACAAACTAGACCCAACTAAAATAGGCATATGTAGAGGTAAACAGGAGTCGAGATCAAGGCATGATAAAAAAAACATATTCGAGAAGAAGGATGAATCGAAAATAACAGTAGTTTTAAACAGAAGCGCGCCATGCAAACTATAAGCAGAATTTAGACTACGAGACAAGCACAGCATGTTTTAAGGTGCAGAAAAGGTTGGTGAAATAACGATTGTCTGATGAAAGCATGTGAATGCATGATAGAATGAGCGGATGCATAAAAGAAACAGAAAAAAACCTAAATGACAAAATTTGCAAGTGATGATAACCGTTTGAAGGTCGAAACTCGATAGTACGTGTAACAAAATGCAGTTTTGCATTATGCAACTTGTGACATGAAACGTGGTATTGGTGCATACTCCACCTTCGCGGACGTGATATACTTGTCAGAAGAACAAAAATGACTAGGAAAAGCGTGAATAAAAGGGAGAAGCTCGGATATTATTTTCAACAAAAAAGGAATAAATTGCTGTTAAAAGATGCAAAACACATCAAAAGAGTTCAAACAGTTGAAAACGCCAAACTGTTTTTTTTAATGGAACAATTTTGTAGTGTACAACTTTGAATGGCAAATCTTCTTGTGGCAGCTGAGCTTGCTTGGATGTTGTACTGAGATTTCTTCTAAGAATAATACTTTGCGTTTGGCCTACTTTCTAACTTCGAGTTCCGGAAGTCCTCCTTAGAGTTTGCTCCATATCACACATTTGGTAACAAAGAAGGCACAATAAGACCACACACGTAAATATCTTCTTTGGCACATACTAGTTTTATAAACGTTAATACAACTCAGTATTAAAAAATTCCTGTAACCATTTAGCAAATACTCACACATACTTATACATCTGCATAGCTATATATCGATATGTACCGCTATGTTCATATGCGATTAGAGTCATGCGTCTCCAAAATCCACTAGTTTAAAAGGAGTATCGAGTAGAAGTTTTTATAAAGTCAATTGTGAATATCACACACACACACATGTATATACAGCATTTCACAACATCCACTTATAACTACTAAGTTAACACAGTTAAATACTGGTATATATAAATAAATAAATAAATAAATAGCCATACATATATA
>JAQBSW010004716.1:0-65740 GCA_029291075.1 Eudiplozoon nipponicum
CCCGTCCCACGGTTTTACATGACTTTATTGACATCATCGAGAAACACCTTGCAGTGTTTCAACCTTTTAGTACTAAAAGAAATGGATTGAAATCAGCAGTTGATCACCAAATAGTTTTGGTGTCTCCGTTGCCTTGTTCACCAAAGGCCCAACCGTTGGCACAACATAAGCAAAAAATTGCTGTGTCTGAATTTAACCATTTGCGCAAAGTGGAAATTTGAAGAGGGTAAATTACAATTTTGGTAGTTCTCAAACCTGAACTGAGACAATGGAGTGCTTGTAGGAATTATCGTCTTTTAAACTCAGTGAATAAGGGTGATTATTGTTATTTTCGCAACCAGAGTTCTCTGAAATGAGACATAATGACATATGCGGTTTATTTAACTTTAGATCTCCAGAAAGGGTATTATCAGATACAGATGGAGGAAAGTTCTATGCCACTCACCGCTGTCAGAATTCAAGAAGGGGGATCGTATGAATTTCTTCGAATGCCTTTTGTGTTGAAGAATGCTAGTCAGACATTTCAGCGTTTGATTAAAGAAGTCCTTCAGAATTGTCCATTTTCGCGGGTGTACATAGACATAATTATTTTCAGTCGGTCGCGTGACCAATATCGTAAGCTTTTACAAATGGCTTTGATCAGGCTGGAACAATATGGATTAGTGGTCAAACTCAATAAGAGCAAAATTTGATGCTCTTTAATTAAATATCTTGGGCAAATACATTCTAAAGACGGATTTAAACCTTTGCAAGATAAAATCTAAGCCATCAAGGACGTAACGGAACCCCGGACCGTGCGCCAAATGAAAAGGTTTTTGGGCATGATGAGCCATTATCGATGATTAATTCAAGTTATAGCTGGAATTTTAGGATAGCTAACATGCCACCCCACACGTGAGAAGAGTAAGATCAAGAAGTTGTGGCCTATCACCTTGAGTCAGGAAGACCGAGAAAATTTCATAGGACTGAGGAAATGCTAAGTGATATCACCACTATAGCATCTGAAGATTGGGAGAAACAATTTTAGCTAATTACATATGTCTCAGATGTTGCAATAGGGACAGTGCTTCAGCAAAGAGATAGTTATTTAATAAGACCAATTGGGTTTTATAGCCGAAAGCTTTATGACCAAGAAAAACGGCATGATATTTTTAGTAAAGAGCTTCTTGCTTTGTATAATGGAGTGCTACATTTTGAGCATTATTTAGACGGCAATCAGTTCAAGTTATTGACAGATCACAAGCCGTTGATAAGCACACTTGGTAAAACCGCGAGGCTTAATTACACTCGCAAGGTGAATTCCACGATCACACGATTAGCAGAGTTCCACTTCACTGTCTATCATATTTCTCGTACAGAGAACGATGTAGCAGATACACTTAGCAGACTGAATGAAGCTGATACGTAAAGGCCCATTGAAGAATGTAGAAGATTTTCCTATCAATTTAGTTAATCAAATCGAGAAAGCGCAAGGATTGGATCCCTTTACGTTAGTTTTGTCCAAGAGACCAGGATATGTTCGCAAGCCTGTGCCAAGTGTTAAACGTGTAATGTGTGGAAACATACCAGAACCGAGATACAGAATATTGGGATACCAATTGGACGGTTCAGACATGTACACATAGACATTGTCGAAATGCCTGAAGTCAACGGCAAAAAATATTTGCTAACAATGGTAGATCGTTTAAGTCGCCAAATTGAATTAGCGATTTTGAAAATATAACAGCGCAAGAAATCTTTTTCGCTTTCCTACATAATTGGATATCGCATTATGGTGTTCCGGAAAGAGTCACTAGTGATCGCGGTAGTCAATTTATGTCAGAGCTTTTCGTAAGATCTCTTAATATCATGGAAACTACTGTATTGCATACTAGCACATACAATCCACGAGCGAATGGGATGGTAGAAAGCTGCGTTAAGGTGTAGTAGTGGATCAAGCTGGATACACGATCTTCCTATAGTATTACTTGCCATGCGCAACAGATATAGGGTACAGTTACGAACTTCAATAGCAGAATTGGTATTATGAGAATCATTAAGGTTGCCTGGAGATCTTCTAATAGAAACTCCAAGTAGTCTTGAATGTGCAGGGCGCGATGTCGACGCCAGGAGCGCCATTATGCACAACTCGTTCAGCAAGAGTGCAACGTTAGCCGAAGATTATTAGCCATCCTTTTTTGAGAAGGTGATGTATGTAGAAAAAGATAGTTCCTCCGACAAAATAAAAGTGGCATTAATTGATAAATTTAAAACACCTTGGCTAATTGAAACGAATTTTATTTAAAAAGAAATTATTCATTTATTTTCTAGAACATTCTTTTTTTAAATAATTGACAATATATACTTTTGAATTGTGCATAATTTCTGTTTTTGTTAATCTGTACTGGACTGGCCTGACTTTCATAAGCAAGCTGCATTTGTTTATTTTCTCCAAGTTTTGTTTATAATTACTCTATTTTCAAAATATACACCTGCTATCATTTTATCTTTTGAATCGTACATATTGGGGACGTTCTGGAACAGGTAATTTAATAATTCTGTTTTTCACGTCTTATTTCTTTCCAGGTTAGTTGATCGGGTGTTTTGCTACGTAAGAAGTTCACCTTCCGTTTGCCTAACAACAAGTTATCAAATTAATAATTAAGTACGTTCAGCATGGAAACTACTCTTAAGTTTGAGGACATAAGCAAATTAGCTTAAGATAAAGCAGGCATGAATTTAACAGACGCGAATGAGAGTTCTAGCTTATCAGATACGAATGGGCACATAAAGACTGAAAACGACTGAAAACACTCAAGTTCCTCTGAACTATCTTTAAAATTACATTCATTAAGTCCACTTGCTAATTGCTCTGTATCCTTAATGTTTGATAAACCAGCCATAATATTAGGACAAAATTTCTTGCAATTTATATACTATATTAAGTATTATCACCTAGATGTGCTGATATCCACAGATAACAGAACGATACGATGGAGACCTTGAAAACAAATATCCACATCAATTACCTGAAGCAAATTTGAGATCCTTCCCAATAATGTGTATTAAGAGCGATAGATGAAAGTGGATTACAATAATTTATTAGCAAAGAGTACTCAGATGGAACCACGCAGTATACCGCTTGTGTAAGTCAGCAACTCAGATAAAACTCGCTTATAAACATTCAACAAGACAAGTCAAAAAAGTGCTACACACTCTACTGTGCCATTTACTTCTATAAATAAACGGAAAGTATGATCTCATGCACATTCGTTTCGTGCTTTGGTTTATGCTTCTGGTCACAAGTGAACTAATTTGTTACTAGGTTTGCAATACCTAATACATACTTGCATATAGATTAGTTCTTCGCAACAAACAGTTTTTAACTGTAATATATTGAATCGAATGATGTCATGCTTACCGCGAAATGTGATAACTGATGTCGATCAAGGCCAGAGTGTATGGATTTACTGGAGTAACAGGTGTTCAAAAATTGTTGTAATTCTCAATTTTGGTGAACTTTAGCATAAATTGATATCCAGCATGTTGGTATCATGTACCGACTCGGAAACTATAGTGTTAGTACCATGTACCTATTCGGTACAATAATGTTGGTATCGGTTACTAACACAATAGCCATAGTGTTAGTATCCTTTACAGACTCGGCATATATATTATATAGTGTGAGTTAGCGTTGAAGTCGCATTGTCGTAGACTTTATATGATGTTAGCTTCACTATTACAGGTTAACACATTCGTCTAGGAGATTGTACCGTCCTATTATTCCACATACTTCGACCAAATATATAGTGGTTAAAGGGCGTAATACCGGCTCCTACTGATGAGTTGCCAGTAAGCACGAAACGAATGGTGTCTTTGGTTTATCCTTCTGGTCACAACTGAACTAATTTGTTACTAGGTTCGCAACACCTAACACATACTTGCATATATATTAGTTCTTCGCACCAAACAGTATTTAACTGAGCTCTGTATCTGTTTCACATTGCCAACAAAACTATGGGCAAATCGTGTGTCCAACTGGATCCGCCAGTGCAGCGTAATGCAGCCTTCAGATCCCTGTGCAGTCTCTCAACCATCCCATTAGCTCTGGGATTATAAGCACATGTATGTCTTACTTCTAGTCTTATTGTATTCAATGATCTGATAAATAGTTCAGACATAAATTGACTACTACGATCAGTAGTTACACTTAACTGTACACTTCAGCAGTTAGAACAGTCCTTGTACCCCGTCCCACGGTTTTACATGACTTTATTGACATCATCGAGAAACACCTTGCAGTGTTTCAAACTTTCAGCGCCAAAAGAACAGAATTGAAGAAAGGAGTAAAACACCAAATAGAATTGGTGGCTTCGTTGCCTTGTTCACCAAAAACCCAACCATTCGCACAACACAAGCAACAATTTGTTGTGTCCGAATTTCACCAATTGCGCAAATTGGGGATTTGTAGAAGGTCAAATTCCAATTTTGCTTCCACCCTAGTGGTAGTTCCCAAACATAAACCGGGACAATGGAGGTTTTGTGGAAATTATTGTCTATTAAACTCAGTCATGAAGGGTGATTCTTATCCTCTCCCTAACTAGAGAACTCTGCTCCGAGATATAATGGGATATGAGGTTTATTCAACTTTAGATCTCCAGAAAGCGTACTATCAGGTACCAATGGAGGAAATATCTCTACCATTCACCGCTGTCAGATTTCCAGGAGGGGGATCGCATGAATTTCTTCGAATGCCTTTTGGTTTGAAAAATGCCAGTCAGACATTCTAGCGTTTGGCTAAAGAAATCCTTCATAATTGTCCATTTGCGAGGATGTATCTAAACGCATAATATTTTTTAGTCGCTCACGTGATGAACATCGTAGGCATTTGGAAATGGTTTTGACCTGGCTGGAACAATATGGATTAGTGATCAAACACAGTAAGAGTAACATTGGATGCTCTTCAGTGAAGTTTCTTAGACATGTACTTTCCAAAGACGGAATTAATCCTTTGGAAGTTAAAATCCAAGCTATCAAGGACGTAACGGAGCCCCGAACCGTGCGCCAGTTGCAAAGGTTCTTGGGCATGATCAGGTATTATCAACGATTCATTCTAGGTCTAGCCGGAATTCTAGGAACGTTAACACGCCATCTCACACGTCAAAAGAGCACGATCAAGAAGTCTTGGCCTATAAACTTGAGTCAGGAAGACCGAGAAAAATTCCAGAGGGCCAAGGAAATGCTAAGTGACATAACCACACTAGCACCTGTAGAATGGGAAAAGCCATTTGAGCAAATCACAGATGCCTCTGATGTTGCAATAGGGGCAGTACTTCAGCAAAGAGACAGGGATATAGTAAGACTGATTGGGGTTTATAGCCGAAAGCTTAATGATCGATAAAAACGGTATGATACGTTTGGTAAATGGTTTCTAGCTGTTTATACCGCAGTGCTACATTTTGAGCATTATTTAGACTGTCATCAGTTCAAATTATTGACAGATCATAAGCCGTTGATCAGCATACTTGGTAAAACAGCGAGGCTTAATAACTCTCGCGGAGTAAATTCCCAAATTACCCGGTTAGCAGAGTTCGGTTTCACTGTGTCTCATATTGCTGGTTAAGAAAATGTGATAGCCGATGCACTTAGCAATCAGAATGAAGCAGGTGTCGAGCTGATATATCAAGGTCCATTAAAGAATCTAGATGATTCTCCAAACAATTTAGTAAATCAAATCGAGAAAGCGCAAGAATGGGATCCTTTTAAGTAAGTTTTGTCCAAGAGACCAGAATATGTTCGAGAGCCTGTGCCAAGTGTCAAACGTGTAAGGTGTGGAGACATACCAGAACCGAGATACAGAATATTGGGATACCAATTGGACGGTTCAGACATGTACACATAGACATTGTCGAAATGCCTGAAGTCAACGGCCAAAAATATTTGCTAACAATAGTAGATCGTTTAAGTCGCCAAATTGAATTAGCGATTTTGAAAATATAACAGCGCAAGAAATCTTTTTCGCTTTCCTACATAATTGGATATCGCATTATGGTGTTCCGGAAAGAGTCACTAGTGATCGCGGTAGTCAATTTATGTCAGAGCTTTTCGTAAGATCTCTTAATATCATGGAAACTACTGTATTGCATACTAGCACATACAATCTACGAGCGAATGGGATGGTAGAAAGCTGCGTTAAGGTGTAGTAGTGGATCAAGCTGGATACACGATCTTCCTATAGTATTACTTGCCATGCGCAACAGATATAGGGTACAGTTACGAACTTCAATAGCAGAATTGGTATTATGAGAATCATTAAGGTTGCCTGGAGATCTTCTAATAGAAACTCCAAGTAGTCTTGAATGTACAGGGCGCGATGTCGACGCCAGGAGCGCCATTATGCACAACTCGTTCAGCAAGAGTGCAACGTTAGCCGAAGATTATTAGCCATCCTTTTTTGAGAAGGTGATGTATGTAGAAAAAGATAGTTCCTCCGACAAAATAAAAGTGGCATTAATTGATAAATTTAAAACACCTTGGCTAATTGAAACGAATTTTATTTAAAAAGAAATTATTCATTTATTTTCTAGAACATTCTTTTTTTAAATAATTGACAATATATACTTTTGAATTGTGCATAATTTCTGTTTTTGTTTATCTGTACTGGACTGGCCTGACTTTCATAAGCAAGCTGCATTTGTTTATTTTCTCCAAGTTTTGTTTATAATTACTCTATTTTCAAAATATACACCTGCTATCATTTTATCTTTTGAATCGTACATATTGGGGACGTTCTGGAACAGGTAATTTAATAATTCTGTTTTTCACGTCTTATTTCTTTCCAGGTTAGTTGATCGGGTGTTTTGCTACGTAAGAAGTTCACATTCCGTTTGCCTAACAACAAGTTATCAAATTAATAATTAAGTACGTTCAGCATGGAAACTACTCTTAAGTTTGAGGACATAAGCAAATTAGCTTAAGATAAAGCAGGCATGAATTTAACAGACGCGAATGAGAGTTCTAGCTTATCAGATACGAATGGGCACATAAAGACTGAAAACGACTGAAAACACTCAAGTTCCTCTGAACTATCTTTAAAATTACATTCATTAAGTCCACTTGCTAATTGCTCTGTATCCTTAATGTTTGATAAACCGGCCATAATATTAGGACAAAATTTCTTGCAATTTATATACTATATTAAGTATTATCACCTAGATGTGCTGATATCCACAGATAACAGAACGATAGGATGGAGACCTTGAAAACAAATATCCACATCAATTACCTGAAGCAAATTTGAGATCCTTCCCAATAATGTGTATTAAGAGCGATAGATGAAAGTGGATTACAATAATTTATTAGCAAAGAGTACTCAGATGGAACCACGCAGTATACCGCTTGTGTAAGTCAGCAACTCAGATAAAACTCGCTTATAAACATTCAACAAGACAAGTCAAAAAAGTGCTACACACTCTACTGTGCCATTTACTTCTATAAATAAACGGAAAGTATGTTCTCATGCACATTCGTTTCGTGCTTTGGTTTATGCTTCTGGTCACAAGTGAACTAATTTGTTACTAGGTTTGCAACACCTAATACATACTTGCATATATATTAGTTCTTCGCAACAAACAGTTTTTAACTGTAATATATTGAATTGAATGATGTCATGCTTACCGCGAAATGTGATAACTGATATCGATCAAGGCCAGAGTGTATGGTTTAACTGGAGTAACAGGTGTTCAGAAATTGTTGTAATTCTCAATTTTGGTGAACTTTAGCATAAATTGATATCCATCATGTTGGTATCATGTACCGACTCGGAAACCATAGTGTTAGTATCCATGTACCTCATCGAGTTCAAAAAAGTTGGTATCGGTTACTAACACAATAGCCATAGTGTTAGTATCCTTTACAGACTCGGCATATATATTATATAGTGTGAGTTAGCATTGAAGTCGTATTGTCGTTGACTTCAGATTATGTTAGCTTCACTATTACAGGTTAACACATTCGTCTAGGAGATTGTACCGTCCTATTATTCCACATACTTCGACCAAATATATAGTGGTTAAAGGGCGTAATACCGGCTCCTACTGATGAGTTGCCAGTAAGCACGAAACGAATGGTGTCTTTGGTTTATCCTTCTGGTCACAACTGAACTAATTTGTTACTAGGTTCGCAACACCTAACACATACTTGCATATATATTAGTTCTTCGCACCAAACAGTATTTAACTGAGCTCTGTATCTGTTTCACATTGCCAACAAAACTATGGGCAAATCGTGTGTCCAACTGGATCCGCCAGTGCAGCGTAATGCAGCCTTCAGATCCCTGTGCAGTCTCTCAACCATCCCATTAGCTCTGGGATTATAAGCACATGTATGTCTTACTTCTAGTCTTATTGTATTCAATGATCTGATAAATAGTTCAGACATAAATTGACTACTACGATCAGTAGTTACACTTAACTGTACACTTCAGCAGTTAGAACAGTCCTTGTACCCCGTCCCACGGTTTTACATGACTTTATTGACATCATCGAGAAACACCTTGCAGTGTTTCAAACTTTCAGCGCCAAAAGAACAGAATTGAAGAAAGGAGTAAAACACCAAATAGAATTGGTGGCTTCGTTGCCTTGTTCACCAAAAACCCAACCATTCGCACAACACAAGCAACAATTTGTTGTGTCCGAATTTCACCAATTGCGCAAATAGGGGATTTGTAGAAGGTCAAATTCCAATTTTGCTTCCACAATAGTGGTAGTTCCCAAACCTAAACCGGGACAATGGAGGTTTTGTGGAAATTATTGTCTATTAAACTCAGTCATGAAGGGTGATTCTTATCCTCTCCCTAACTAGAGTACTCTGCTCCGAGATATAATGGGATATGAGGTTTATTCAACTTTAGATCTCCAGAAAGCGTACTATCAGGTACCGATGGAGGAAATATCTCTACCATTCACCGCTGTCAGATTTCCAGGAGAGGGATCGCATGAATTTCTTCGAATGCCTTTTGGTTTGAAAAATGCCAGTCAGACATTCTAGCGTTTGGCTAAAGAAATCCTTCATAATTGTCCATTTGCGAGGATGTATCTAAACGCATAATATTTTTTAGTCGCTCACGTGATGAACATCGTAGGCATTTGGAAATGGTTTTGACCTGGCTGGAACAATATGGATTAGTGATCAAACACAGTAAGAGTAATATTGGATGCTCTTCAGTGAAGTTTCTTAGACATGTACTTTCCAAAGACGGAATTAATCCTTTGGAAGTTAAAATCCAAGCTATCAAGGACGTAACGGAGCCCCGAACCGTGCGCCAGTTGCAAAGGTTCTTGGGCATGATCAGGTATTATCAACGATTCATTCTAGGTCTAGCCGGAATTCTAGGAACGTTAACACGCCATCTCACACGTCAAAAGAGCACGATCAAGAAGTCTTGGCCTATAAACTTGAGTCAGAAAGACCGAGAAAAATTCCAGAGGGCCAAGGAAATGCTAAGTGACATAAACACACTAGCACCTGTAGAATGGGAAAAGCCATTTGAGCAAATCACAGATGCCTCTGATTTTGCAATAGGGGCAGTACTTCAGCAAAGAGACAGGGATATAGTAAGACTGATTGGGGTTTATAGCCGAAAGCTTAATGATCGATAAAAACGGTATGATACGTTTGGTAAAGGGTTTCTAGCTGTTTATACCGCAGTGCTACATTTTGAGCATTATTTAGACTGTCATCAGTTCAAATTATTGACAGATCATAAGCCGTTGATCAGCATACTTGGTAAAACAGCGAGGCTTAATAACTCTCGCGGAGTAAATTCCCAAATTACCCGGTTAGCAGAGTTCGGTTTCACTGTGTCTCATATTGCTGGTTAAGAAAATGTGATAGCCGATGCACTTAGCAATCAGAATGAAGCAGGTGTCGAGCTGATATATCAAGGTCCATTAAAGAATCTAGATGATTCTCCAAACAATTTAGTAAATCAAATCGAGAAAGCGCAAGAATGGGATCCTTTTAAGTAAGTTTTGTCCAAGAGACCAGAATATGTTCGCAAGCCTGTGCCAAGTGTTAAACGTGTAATGTGTGGAAACATACCAGAACCGAGATACAGAATATTGGGATACCAATTGGACGGTTCAGACATGTACACATAGACATTGTCGAAATGCCTGAAGTCAACGGCAAAAAATATTTGCTAACAATAGTAGATCGTTTAAGTCGCCAAATTGAATTAGCGATTTTGAAAATATAACAGCGCAAGAAATCTTTTTCGCTTTCCTACATAATTGGATATCGCATTATGGTGTTCCGGAAAGAGTCACTAGTGATCGCGGTAGTCAATTTATGTCAGAGCTTTTCGTAAGATCTCTTAATATCATGGAAACTACTGTATTGCATACTAGCACATACAATCTACGAGCGAATGGGATGGTAGAAAGCTGCGTTAAGGTGTAGTAGTGGATCAAGCTGGATACACGATCTTCCTATAGTATTACTTGCCATGCGCAACAGATATAGGGTACAGTTACGAACTTCAATAGCAGAATTGGTATTATGAGAATCATTAAGGTTGCCTGGAGATCTTCTAATAGAAACTCCAAGTAGTCTTGAATGTACAGGGCGCGATGTCGACGCCAGGAGCGCCATTATGCACAACTCGTTCAGCAAGAGTGCAACGTTAGCCGAAGATTATTAGCCATCCTTTTTTGAGAAGGTGATGTATGTAGAAAAAGATAGTTCCTCCGACAAAATAAAAGTGGCATTAATTGATAAATTTAAAACACCTTGGCTAATTGAAACGAATTTTATTTAAAAAGAAATTATTCATTTATTTTCTAGAACATTCTTTTTTAAAATAATTGACAATATATACTTTTGAATTGTGCATAATTTCTGTTTTTGTTTATCTGTACTGGACTGGCCTGACTTTCATAAGCAAGCTGCATTTGTTTATTTTCTCCAAGTTTTGTTTATAATTACTCTATTTTCAAAATATACACCTGCTATCATTTTATCTTTTGAATCGTACATATTGGGGACGTTCTGGAACAGGTAATTTAATAATTCTGTTTTTCACGTCTTATTTCTTTCCAGGTTAGTTGATCGGGTGTTTTGCTACGTAAGAAGTTCACATTCCGTTTGCCTAACAACAAGTTATCAAATTAATAATTAAGTACGTTCAGCATGGAAACTACTCTTAAGTTTGAGGACATAAGCAAATTAGCTTAAGATAAAGCAGGCATGAATTTAACAGACGCGAATGAGAGTTCTAGCTTATCAGATACGAATGGGCACATAAAGACTGAAAACGACTGAAAACACTCAAGTTCCTCTGAACTATCTTTAAAATTACATTCATTAAGTCCACTTGCTAATTGCTCTGTATCCTTAATGTTTGATAAACCAGCCATAATATTAGGACAAAATTTCTTGCAATTTATATACTATATTAAGTATTATCACCTAGATGTGCTGATATCCACAGATAACAGAACGATACGATGGAGACCTTGAAAACAAATATCCACATCAATTACCTGAAGCAAATTTGAGATCCTTCCCAATAATGTCTATTAAGAGCGATAGATGAAAGTGGATTACAATAATTTATTAGCAAAGAGTACTCAGATGGAACCACGCAGTATACCGCTTGTGTAAGTCAGCAACTCAGATAAAACTCGCTTATAAACATTCAACAAGACAAGTCAAAAAAGTGCTACACACTCTACTGTGCCATTTACTTCTATAAATAAACGGAAAGTATGATCTCATGCACATTCGTTTCGTGCTTTGGTTTATGCTTCTGGTCACAAGTGAACTAATTTGTTACTAGGTTTGCAACACCTAATACATACTTGCATATATATTAGTTCTTCGCAACAAACAGTTTTTAACTGTAATATATTGAATTGAATGATGTCATGCTTACCGCGAAATGTGATAACTGATATCGATCAAGGCCAGAGTGTATGGATTTACTGGAGTAACAGGTGTTCGGAAATTGTTGTAATTCTCAATTTTGGTGAACTTTAGCATAAATTGATATCCATCATGTTGGTATCATGTACCGACTCGGAAACCATAGTGTTAGTATCCGGTACTCATCGATTTCAAAAAAGGTATCAGTTACTAACACAATAGCCATAGTGTTAGTATCCTTTACAGACTCGGTATATATATTATATAGTGTGAGTTAGCATTGAAGTCGTATTGTCGTTGACTTTAGATTATGTTAGCTTCACTATTACAGGTTTACACATTCGTCTAGGAGATTGTACCGTCCTATTATTCCACATTCTTCGACCAAATATATAGTGGTTAAAGGGCGTAATACCGGCTCCTACTGATGAGTCGCCAGTAAGCACGAAACGAATGTGCATGAGATTATACTTTCCGTTCATGCTCCTTTGGTTTATCCTTCTGGTCACAACTGAACTAATTTGTTACTAGGTTCGCAACACCTAACACATACTTGCATATATATTAGTTCTTCGCACCAAACAGTATTTAACTGAGCTCTGTATCTGTTTCACATTGCCAACAAAACTATGGGCAAATCGTGTGTCCAAACGGATCCGCCAGTGCAGCGTAATGCAGCCTTCAGATCCCTGTGCAGTCTCTCAACCATCCCATTAGCTCTTGGATTATAAGCACATGTATGTCTTACTTCTAGTCTTATTGTATTCAATGATCTGATAAATAGTTCAGACATAAATTGACTACTACGATCAGTAGTTACACTTAACTGTACACTTCAGCAGTTAGAACAGTCCTTGTACCCCGTCCCACGGTTTTACATGACTTTATTGACATCATCGAGAAACACCTTGCAGTGTTTCAAACTTTCAGCGCCAAAAGAACAGAATTGAAGAAAGGAGTAAAACACCAAATAGAATTGGTGGCTTCGTTGCCTTGTTCACCAAAAACCCAACCATTCGCACAACACAAGCAACAATTTGTTGTGTCCGAATTTCACCAATTGCGCAAATTGGGGATTTGTAGAAGGCCAAATTCCAATTTTGCTTCCACAATAGTGGTAGTTCCCAAACCTAAACCGGGACAATGAAGGTTTTGTGGAAATTATTGTCTATTAAACTCAGTCATGAAGGGTGATTCTTATCGTCTCCCTAACTAGAGTACTCTGCTCCGAGATATAATGGGATATGAGGTTTATTCAACTTTAGATCTCCAGAAAGCGTACTATCAGGTACCGATGGAGGAAATATCTCTACCATTCACCGCTGTCAGATTTCCAGGAGGGGAATCGCATGAATTCTTATGTATGCCTTTTGGGTTGAAGAATGCATGTCAGACATTCCAGCGTCTGACAGAGGAAGTTCTTCAAGACTGTTCACTTGCTAGAGTGTATATAGATGACATCATTATATATAGTCAATCTAGAGAGGAACACCGGGAGCATTTGGACATCGTTTTGTCTAAGCTGGAACATTATGGATTGGTAGTGAAACCAGAAAAGAGTAGGATTGGTTGCTCTATCGTAAAATATCTTGGACACACCATTTCCAAGGATGGAATCAAGCCCTTGGAAGACAAGGTACAAGCAATCAAGGATGTGCCAGAACCTAGAACTGTACGCCAGTTGCGTAGATTTTTGGGCATGATTAGCTACTATCGTCGGTTCATACCAGGTTTAGCTGGAATTTTAGGGTCACTAACTCGACATTTATTTCGTGAACGAAGCACAATCAAGAAGTCCTGGCCTATTAATTTTAGCCAAGACGACAAAGAAAAATTCCAGAGGGCCAAAGATCTGTTAAGCCAAATAACCACATTAGCACCTGTGGATTGGACTAAGCCGTTTGAGCTGGTCACAGATGCTTCTGATGTAGCCATAGGAGCAGTGTTACATCAACGGGAAAATGGTATAGTCAAGCCGATTGGATTCTATAGTCGGAAACTCCAAGATCGCGAGAAGCGATATGATACGCTTGGAAAGGAGTTACTAGCAGTTTATTCTGCAGTGTTGCATTTTGAGCACTACCTAGATGGACATCAGTTTATGATATTAACTGATCATGAACCGTTGTTGAGTATCCTTGGGAAAGCGAATAGGCTAAATTATTCTCGGCGGGTGAATTCACAAATAACCCGACTCGCAGAATTTGATTTTACCATTAGTCATATCTCAGGAAAAGATAATGTGGTGGCAGATACTCTCAGTAGACCAGACGTATCAGATGAAGATATGATTCGTTCAGAGTCACTCGTATGCTCTATTGAATCTTCTAATGATTTTGTCCAGCAATTGATGGAAGCACAATGTCTTGATCCTTTAGTAGCGGTGTTGGAAAGGAATCCTGCATATACACGCAGGAAGATTAGAGTTAAGTGGTTATTATGTGAAATCTCCAGGAGCCAACCTAGACCTTATGTACCGTTAGAATTAAGGTATAAGGTAATTCAACAGCTACATGAATTCAGTCATCCTTCCATTAAGGCAACTATCAGGATGGTCACTGATAGATATGTATGGCCAAAGATGTCGAAAGACATAAGAGCTTGGGTAAGGACATGTGCCCGGTGTCAAACTTGTAAAGTTTGGCGTCATACCAAAACTGAAATTAAAACGTTTGGTATACCAGCGGGTCGTTTCATGCATGTTCATATTGATATAGTAGAAATGCCTGAGATTTCTGGATAAAAGTATTTACTCACGATAGTCGATTGGTTCAGTCGTCAGTTTGAAGTAGCAATCCTGAAGGACATGACAGCTCAAGAGGTCTTACTTATGTTCTTGCATAATTGGGCGTCGCGATATGGTGTACCGGTAAGGGTAACTACTGATCGTGGTAGTCAGTTTATGTCTGAACTGTTTATCAGATCAATAAATACAATGGGGATAGAAGTAAGACACACATGTGCTTATAATCCCAGAGCTAATGGGATGGTTGAGAGACTGCACAGGGAGCTGAAGGCTGCATTACGCTGCACCGGTGGATCCAGTTGGATACATGATTTGCCCATAGTTTTGTTGGCAATGCGAAACAGATACAGAGTTCAGTTAGGAACATCCATAGCAGAACTTGTTTATGGAGAGCCATTGAGGTTACCTGGAGATCTTCTAATAGAAGCTCCAAGTTGTCTCGATTGGGCCTCTAGTTCAGTAGATTGGTTTGTTGGAGCATTGAGAGATAAAATGAGTCGTTTAGCTCCAACCAAAACTAGAAGTCCAAAGTCCAAATGCTATGTATCTTCAGATTTAAAGCTGGCATCGCATGTATACATAACTAACGAAAACAGACAGAATTGTCTGACTCCATTCTATAAGGGGCCATTTCAAGTTAATCAATTGACTGAGAAAAATGCATTTATAGAAGTAAATGGCACTGTAGAATGTGTAACACTGGATCGCTGTATTCCACAGTTTATTTGGACGGAGGAGGAGACTGAGGAACAGTATTCACCGAAGTACCCAGAAGTTGAGGCGAGATGTGACTCAGAAATTGGTGAAAAAAAATGAAGAGTCGAATAAATATGGTAAAGAAGTAAAGATTAAAACCAAGACAACTGAGAATCAAGAACAATGCGATATGAATATGAAATCTGGTGAAGTACCAGCACAACTTGTTGAAACTCGGTCTGGAAGAGTCATCAAGAAACCGAAGACTGAAGACTACATCATGTATGGTTAATCATCTTAAACATGAGGGAGTATGTAGAGGTTAAATTAATTATTGGACAGAAATTAACCTCTCATATAAAAATAAATCAATTTTTATTTTTGGACATTTGATGTTATCGCTGGTTTCGTAAAACAATATTGTAATTTTTGAAAAATATTGTAAAATTTTTTGGAAGTTCTTTTGTTCATATTGTCGAAGTTTTGGACTTGTCTTGTGGAAGGAAATGAGAGAGTTTTGATCTGAGTTTCTGAATTGCATAAGCGGGACACTGCGTGGTTCCATCTCCGACTCTTTGCATAAAAGTTTTCCATTTGAACCAGTGGTCTGGTGCCTATATGAATCCCATAAGAAAGAGTCATGAAATCGGAACTAGATCTGGTCATTTTGCAATATCTACCGAACTAGAAAATGTGTTTAATCCTGCTGATATTTTTAATTTTGATTATGATAATACTTTCTCATGGTTAAATAAAAGACAGGATTAATTGTTTTTCAGCAACATAATTTCTCAAGATTCTATTTTCAAATTTTGTATTATTAAAACTGAAATGTTATGCATTATATCATCTTGTTAATCAACAATGCATACAATCAATTATTAGTCATGGTTCCCTTTTTTTTTTCTTACAAAATGTTATACTCGAATTATACCTTAAATTTTCCTAATTTTGATGAAGAATCTATCACTCTTTACAGCTGCACTTTCTGATGCTGTTAAATTGTACAGTACAAATAATTGCATATATTTATGTGATGTGATATGTTTTTATATTGTACATTTCCAATTTTATTATTTGATGGAACATGTGTACATTTGAATCCAAATAACGATATTCTATTCTATTCTGTATCTCTTATCGTCGTTTTGTTCTTTTTAATTATCAACGAAAGAATTTAAATTTACTTTGGGTATTTAAAGTAAATATTTGTTTAAAGGTCTCAATCATTCCACTTCAGTATCCTGTGGATATCAGCCTATCAGTAAGCCTTATTAATATAATATATAAGTACAAGTAATTTATAATATCATGTTTAGTTTATTAAATACTGAGGATACAGAGCAGTTGGCTAGTGGACTTAAGGATTGTAGCTTAAAGATAGTTCAGAGAACAAGTGTCCAAGATAGATGATCATTCCGCATATATGGATTTTCCGGGCCTGGCATCCAAGAGACCCCCTTATGGTAGTGACCTAAGTGCCTCTACAATTCTATTTTATTTTGTTACTTACTGATATTGTTTAGTCTTTGTTAGGGCCAACTGATTGTACAAAGTGAACTCCTTCTAGTTTTAAAAACACCCATAAAAATTTTGCGCAGACCTTAGCAACCTCTTTAAATTTTAATCAAATGTCTACACTTAATTTTGTCAAACATTGTTTAAATGGACCATAAATTCACACGTTATTTTAAATAATTTTTAATTTAAACTTATGTGAATTCTGGTATGAGTAAAATTGTGGGATATAGTTTAATATATCCACCCGGATGTCAAGAACTATCAGAAAATCTTCGTCTCGAGGAATTACGTAAACGTATTGGGGTACAGCGCATTATTTCATTTATAGGATTTGAATAAAGTTTTATTGGAACTTGTGGAAGCTCAGAATCATAGAGATTCTTCCAGTTGTGAAGAAGACAACAGTGGATTTTTTAACTCTGAAAGTTCTAACAATAAACATGATAAATATAGAGGGCTGTTCTTGCATTTATGCACGCCGATGTTTATGCAGCATTCTAATAGTGATATTAGATTAAGAGCCGGAACTTCGATATGTTATCTGATAAAATTATTTTGTCCATTAAATCCTCTAGAAGGAATAAATGGCTCGCAGGAAATAATTAAGGTTGACTATGCGTTTTCTAATTTATATAGTCTGTTTTATTATTCATGTTGGACTGCATCTCAATGATGCCTAAAGTTAAAAGTAAGCTAGATACTACGTATCCGAGATTATGCTCCATACTTTTGGTAGGCTACTAAATAATTTAGTCTTAGACTTGCTGTCAAGTTGATTTGTTCGCTTGGTGTAGCTTGCTGGATGATGCCGACGGGATAGTTTTTGCAGCTATAAAAACATTTATAAGCTGTTTGAAGTATGCTTTATTTTTATCATCAAAGGAACATTTCCATTTGGAGTTGGTCTTCTGTTGAAAATTCGCGCCAAGCTCTGCTTGATTCGTTATGTTCCTTGATTAGTCGATGTGAGAGCTGTATAAACAGAGACATTACTGACTACTTAATGCATTTCTTGATAGATCCGTTAAAAAACACGAATCCTGAAGCATTCACTTTTGTGCGCGATATCATATTACGAACTATGTCTCACATGGAATACCATATTCAAATGGCAAGTGTAATTCCTTATATGGCCTAGCTTTTACAAAGTTTTCTCGTTACTAATAATCTGGAGAAGCCTGTTGATCAAATTGCAAGAGACACTGTTGACTTAGATGAAGATGATGTCAATGATGTTGAGAGCAGTAAGAGGAATGTGGATAATAATACCAGCAATTTACTTGGAGAGCACAGTTTCCTTCTGATATATGCCTTATATAAAATTAATAGTGATCTTGTTGCTCCAATCCTACCAGGTATTGAAGTCAAATTAAAATCGCGCAGCCAGCAAGAACGTAAACGTTCGTTTCGACTGTTGGCGCGTCTTTTTTCCGAACCGGTATAAGTATTTTCTTCATTTTTGTGTAGGATAATCAACTTCATTTGAAATTTTCTGGACTTTGGATGGCGTTTTTGGGAAGATTTAATGATATATCTCTGGATGTCCGTAAATTATGCGTCCAAATGGTGCCACAACTATTAACGAATAACAAACTTCTTCCGCGAAAACCAATTTTAAATCATTTGAAAGAGCGTGTCTATGACCAGGAAGAAGGTCTGTTTTAGACTTGTTCAATTTTAATTTATTTTAATCGTTCACTTAAATCCCTTACGAAACTTTTATATTACGTTAATTTACATTGACTTATCTGAAATTACAATTGTGATATTAATATTATATTATTAGAATATACTTTTAGTTATTAGATTTTAATTGAATTCTGGAGTGCAATTATTTGATGAATTCATGATAATTTTAGCGTTGCTCATTGTGTTTTATACATCGTAAGGTTTAAGAGATAATTTTGACATTAATTAATCAGACGTATGGGTAATTAGCGATTTGACAAACTACGTTATTCTGCTCTTTATGAATATAAAACAGATGCGCTGTCTCTCTCAGTACATATCGTTTAATTTCGCCTGCTGCATAAGTCCTTCTCTTCGGGAGTCTAAGTTGGTAACACATCTCCGTTTGTCTATTCTTCCAGTCTTTTAAATTCCATAATAATAATACATTTATTTGGCGACAATCGCCAACAGGCCCAACAATTGAAATGATGAGGTAAAAATCAATAGTAAAATATGTAGAGATGAATGGAATTGTGACTAGCAAATTATTTAACCTTAGGGAAGTAAGGAGTTGTGAAATAGATGCGCTTTCATCAACTTCGTGATAATTCGTTCTGATAAAATGAGATTCAATTTGACTAGGTAGGAGCGACTGGAGTACAGATCGTGAAGGGTCCGTGTATCAATGCGGGAATTACCGGTGTCGGACAAACGAATTTGAGTCTGAGTTGGAAGGCAAGGGAGGGCCAGATGCAGAATTCGACCGACTGAGTTATTTGTCCTGTGTTTACATTTTCTGTTGGGTAGTGTTGATTAGAATAAAGTCGACTAGATTGAAGCTTGTGGAGATTCAGATTTTTTGTCGCGTGCAGGGTTCAGTGGCTGTCGTTGAGCGAAGTTACGACTGATGGAAAGCGAGGGGGAGCCAGCGTCCGATGTATACCGTTAGATGGTTCAGAGACTTTTCAATTTTCCGATCGTTTGCTGAAAGGAATGATAGTTATTCGTAGGATTAACTTCCTTTTTTCATTTTTATCTAACGTGATAACTGCTCATTAATAAGTGCAGTCAGAAATCTTTCAGGTTGTGTCCGAGTCGTTGTCCCTCTCAGTTAACATTGTTGACCAGATGCGCAATTATAATATCCCTGAAGTTTCGTAAACGTGCCTATTTGCTGTTTATGTGCATACGGCCTTTTTGAGAATATATCCCTTTAAGTGAATTTCGTTCCTGACGCTAATTCCGCCAGTGTTCACTTCAATGGTGTCGCCGAGACCCGTATTACTTGTGTCGATTTACTGCATTAGTGTGTCCATTTTTCAAGATACTTCCTGCACAAATGCTCATAATTTGGACAAAGAACCCATATTTCAATTGGTAAACATATCAGTTAAGTATGTGCCAGTGAATGTTTGCTAGCATTATCTTTATACCATTTGTCAATGTCTTATAAATTTTGAAGGCCGTAATCATCTCTGTGTAAGTTAATAAGATAAAACAAAATCACCTTTGTTGAAGGAACTGTTTGCTCAAATAGTACTACTTGTCGATAAGAATATTATTTAATACCTGAATTTTATTGCATGTTAGAAGTTGTTTTGAAACATTTAAAAATTGAGATCCTTTTCCATTGAAAGCATACACTTTTTGGTGTGAATATCATTTCTGCCAAATTTCAGAATTTTAAGTTTAAATTTAATTTAATGACTAAAGCGTTGTGCTTCTACAAAATAACGATATTAAATGAGAGTGTTTATATGCTGCATACGCTATTTAATACTATTTAAACTACGTCGCTTTAGCTATTTTTTGTACATTAAGTTTTTATTTATTTACTTTATATCTTTTGATATGTGGGTCTTGATAATGACTCGTCACATTTATTTATGACATCGATGATTTACATTTGGTTATTTTGTACATTAAATGTTAGAATGTCGATCTATATATTTCCCTTTTTTAAATTCTTAGTATTTTGTTAACGGGTCTCACGTTTGTCAAAGTTGCATATTTGTATTTAATGGAAACTTATGCAGAAACATTTACTACATTTTATGTATTTTATACATGAAATTCTTTATCGCTTACATTAGGGGTATGCCTTATGCAACATAGTAATACTTAAGAAGTTCGTGTGAATAATATTCATTAATATAAGCTGTAAGTAACGGTTACAAACAAAAGTAAGATTAACTTACAAACTAATCGATAATATTTCATGCAATAAGCCAATAAATAATAAACAAAACTAACGATAGAGAATTTATATTTGAATAAAAAACTTAGACTGTATAAAATTAAAGATCCCTGAAGAAAACTCTGTTGAATTAAAAATAAATTTCGAAAGTGGCTCATAACAAAACAATGATATTAAGCCAGATGATATTAAGCCAGAATTAATTACGGGCATCAATATCTGATGAAAAATATAATCAATGAAGGAACAATGTGATAGAATGAAATTTCCTGTTTTATTAGGAAAACGTAGTCATAGGTGAACATTAGAAGAAAATAATGAGTTTAAGTATAGAGAAAATTCAAAGATTGTAACAAAATTTACCTATTGTCAACTTATAGACAGTAAGATAATTAAAGGTATCATAATAAATACATTTGGTGACAGGGCTCGAACCTTGGCTCGTCTGCTTCGGAATCTGGTGCTTTAACCACTGCGACACCCTGCCGCATACTACACTATTTTCAGTTGTATGATAACTAATGTTTATTGATTAGCCTTTCCTTGAGGCCTAAATTTCCAATTAACCACCCCCAACCTGTCATTAATGTACAGATTGTATTAATAGTGCATGTTAGCTTGGCAATAGGTAGCTGGCATCGGTAGAACCGGATAGTGCATATAAATTTGCGCTTAATCGAATGAATGTTTCTTCCTCTGTTATAAGGATCGAACGAGGTCTCACTTTAAATGAAAATAATTTTTGTGAAACTGGATTAATAAAAATTACGTGATCTGCGTTTTGACTCACGCAGCTTTTTCCAGTACTTCTTTATCTTTAACAAAATATTCCGGCTGCCTTCATCGGCAGGCATCTTCTGTTTGTCCACCCTCACCAGTTTTACAAAACAAACTAATGAAGCGAACAAGGTCTCACTTCTAACATTGGTAAGCCACATTGCGTGGTTAAGCCAAATTTTCAGGTGAACCAACACTTCCTCGACCTCGCGCAACCCTGCAAAACTTCAGACGCCGTTTGCTGGGTGTTCATTAGGGTTTTTTTACAATATTTAGCCAAAACAGTTTGTAGTGTATGCATTGTCTGGTGCATATAGATTTTTAATGTTTATTCGGTACCAAAATATCATTTTCTTCTCAAGTTTTTTGAATTTTCACAAAAGAAATCACCGAGGCATGTTTCCCTCGTGGAATAGTGAACGTCACGCCTAGTACATAGTGAAGCATCAGGGTAACAGCCAATGACTGTTAATTTTCTGTAAATCCGTCATATGGACGGTATTATTGCATAATGTGTACGAACAATAGTTGATCAACACCATCAATCAACATTTACAATAGGAAATGCTTTTGAAAGGCCTGGCATCCTCAGGAAAGCCATTCCTGAGCATATATTAAATATGAGGCACAATGCCACTTTAACGAATTTTTCTGTTATACACAGAGCAAAATCATGAAAACACTTCTACTTATATGAAGCTCTTTGTTTTGAACATGCATCTGACTGAAAGATTCAAGGGTTCCACCAGCATGATGTTATACTCGACTGACAATGTATTACAAAAGCCAAAAGTAATATTCTAGTATCAAGACAAACTATACCGTTCATTGCGCAAACAAAAACAATCAGTCAACTGAAAAGAAACTGTCGTCAAAATACAATGCATGCGACAATGCGTCAGTTGAGAGCTACGCTAAGAATGGTCGAACTAGTGTTCATCTACAGCCCATACATAGCTTTGAATTTCGTAGTTTTGCAGCGTTGTATCGTGCTATTGTAACGCTGCGTATTAGTTAGTTTAGAATGTTTCCTTAGTACTGGTAATGGTAAAAATAATTATGAATTGATATTTAATGAGTTATTTATGAATGTAGTATTTTATTCAATAATTTATCATGTTTAATTTTATTTATGAATTGGTTTTCACTGTTTAGAAGTTCGGACTTTGGTGATACGAGTCATCGCACAATTAATAAAAGATACTCCCACTGGCGAGGAACAAATCAGTGAAGATTTCCTTAATATCCTCTGTGAACGAGCCAGAGACAAATCGCTGGCTGTGCGTAAGGAGGCGTTGAGTACATTAGCTACAATTTACCGCCGATGTCTTCAGTACTATGTATTAAGTCCTGAACCGGAAGCGAAATCCGGATCTTCCGTTGTAACTTCTAATGACAAGAAAGACAAGAAGAATACTGTTGTTTCTAATAGTGAAATTGACGAAGAAAATCGCGGTATAGCATGCAAATCATCAGAAGCGGTTAGTCTATCCGGCAATCCGCCATTATCTCTGGAACGCATGGCATCTGCTCTTAATTCAATTGTACATCTCTACTTCCGGACTTCCGTTGATGACAAGTAACTTATATTTCTCATTTCTTATATGTAAACTGGTTTTTTCGATTTATTTTATAAGAAAAATTCTATTTAAAAATTCTCAGATTATTTTTTCAAAAATTTGCGGTTATGATTATTTTTATTCAATCCTTGTGGTGTGATTGATAAAACGTAAATAATTATGGGGAGGATATAATTTATTATTATTAAAAAACAAAACATTATTATGTGCTTCGTTTTTTACTGTTTATATTACTCAGGTATAGGGTCCGTACAAGTCACGACTGAGTCCGTCATACCAGCAGTTTTATCACGAATCTAGCTGAGTTTAATGAATACATTCATCTCTCATCAAAATATTTTTAGATGCAATTATGTATTAGATGTTACGAAACTAGTAATTAATTAGTTCAATTTTGACCAGAAGGATAAGACAAATACAGTTTGAACGGAAAGTATAATCTCGTGCAAATTCGTTTCTTACTTTCTGGCGACTCATCAGTAGGAGCCGGTATTACGCCCTTTACCTACTATATATTTGGGTGATGAATGTTGGAAAATAGGACGGTACATTCTCCTAGACGAATGTGTGAACCTGCAGTTGTGAAGTTAACATCTTTTAAAGTCTCGAAAATGCAACTTCAACGTTAACTCGCTATATATAATATATATGCGGAGTCTGTAAAGGATATCAACACTGGCTATTGTGTCAGTACTCAGTACCAAAATTGTGGTACCGAAAAGGTACATGGTACTAACACTATTGTTGCCGAGTTTGTACATAGATTTCAATCTATGCTATAGTTCACCAAAATAGAGTATTACAACTACTTCTGAACACTAATGAGTCGCCACTAAGCACGAAACGAATTTTCACGGGAGTATACTTTCCGTTCATGCTGTCTTTGGTTTTTCCTTCTGGTCATAACTGAAGTAATTTGTTACTAGTCTCGCATTACCTAATACATAATTGCATATATATTAGTTCTCCGCCACAAAGAATATCTAAATATTTTAGATATTCAAGTTGGTTCCATCGATGTTCTTAATTTTTAGAACTGATATAAATATGCTTTACGGAAGATAATCCGACAGATAGTGGAAATTACTTTTAATACCTTAGTATTATTCACGCCGTTGTACGCACAACTTCCTCCCAGGTAACTATACTGGAGTTCAAATGACCCTTAACAGATTCCAGGTTTGTTCATTTCAGTTGAGCTTCTAGAGTTACTAAAACTTCGATGACATTTGTCTAAAACAGCCTCCGATGATCAAAGTCCTTCACCTCTATTCTCCGAAACAGTAAGAAACGAAAACTTTCGCCGGCGCCTTTAAACTATTTGCTCTAAATAAATGGTGCTCACCAACCTTGGATTGTACATCATCTAAAACACGGAAATCGAAATCGAAATCTCCTTTATCTGGTGGACATCTTAATTCATATTCAGCCACTCTAGTTTCACCTATCTGGATGAACATAAAAGTATAGACATACATGTTCTGAATCACAGTAACAAGCACAGCAAACGGGCAGAGTGAGTCGACAAGTCAGAAGAAAGAGTTGCCTAAAATATTAGGCTTTATTCATCATATAATGCAGATATACATGCTAAAAAACAAAACAAAACATGTTAGTATACGAACGGTGTGAATATAAATGTGTGTACAAATAAACAATCATATCATTCTCCTCCACTGCGATTTGTAGCGTAGCGTCAGAGTCGGAACAAGACTGTTATAGTAACAATTCAAAGAGGATTGAGAAAACATAGTATTTAAACATTTCCACTTCGTAAGTTATAAGGATGAACACGTTGTTGTTGATTGATAAGGTTTTCGAGATTCTCTGATAGGTCACGAGCATTTGAGTTATCCGTAGATTCACCATTTGCCTTAACATTATCAATATCGGTATCGTCATTATAGGAGGTTTGTTCATCAGCAACAACCAGTTCATTTTCACAGAGTCCCATATTAGTTCCAGCTTCATTCATCAGTGCGTCGGAGCCTTTCGGGGCTAATTGACGGATAGATACTGTATCTTCTCTTCCATCAGAAAAACGAACATGCGCATAGTTAGGATTGCAATGAATTAGTTCAACTTCTTCCACAGAGGGGTCATATTTAGAAACTCTAGCATTCTTCTTGAGTAAAACTTTGCCAGGAACAGTAAGCCAGGTTGGGAGTGTGGTACCAAAAGTCGACCTTCTATTGTGTCGAAAAAGACGCTCGTGAGGGGTTTCATTGGTAGATGTGCACAATAATGAACGGATTGAATGTAATGCGTACAGCAGCACGCATTCCCAGTTTTCAACTGAAAGCCTTTTTGATCTGAGAGCGAGAAGGATCGATTTCCATAAGGTACCATTCATTCTTTCTACCTGTCCATTTCCTATGGGATTATAAGGAGTCGTTCTACTCGAAGCTATACCTTTTTCCCGAAGAAAATTTTGTACCTCAGTCGACATGAAGGAAGAACCTCTGTCTGAGTGAATGTACGAAGGCATCCCAAACATTGCGAATATTTGAAACAGGTGAAGTATGACGGTGTGACTGCTAAGGTCAGGACAAGCAAATGCAAAGGGAAATCGAGAATATTCATCGATGACCGTCGGTAGATAACGATTACGAGTTGATGAAGGAAGAGGTCCTTTAAAATCGATAGATAACCGCTCAAACAGTTGTGTAGCTTTGATTAATTGGCCTTGAATTGCCGAAGGAAATCTGGGCTTGATTTCAGAGCACACTTCACAACTCAAGGTCATTTTTCGAATTTCATCAATAGAATATGGTAAATTACGAGATTTCACAAAGTGGAGCATACGAGAAATTCCAGGATGACAAAGAGAATCATGTATTTGTTTTAAATCCAGTCCATTTAGAAGCACACCACAACAGGATCGACTTAGTGCATCTGCTGCTTTGTTATCTTTTCCGGGTCTATAGACAACATCGAAGCTGTAAGTTGATAATTCCATTTTCCAGCGCAAAATTTTATCGTTCTTCACTCTTCCTCGATTTTGATTGCCAAAAATAAAGGAAAAAGATCTTTGATCAGTGACAAGTTTGAAATGATTACCCAAAAGCAAATGCCTCCATTTTCGAATAGCTTCAACCACGGCAAAGGCTTCTTTTTCAACAGCTGAGTGATGTTTTTCAGATGGCGTCAACGTCCGAGAGAAAAACGCCACGGGTCTTCCATCTTGGTTCCAAGTGGCAGCAATAGCTACGTCCGAAGCATCAGTTTCGACGACAAACGGAATATCACAACGAATAGAAGCTAGAGTTGCTACAGCTAATTCTTTTTTAAGATCATCGAAATTTTGTTTCACAGAGACGGGCAAAGGAAAAGTTCGATTATGAACGAGTGAGTGAATTTTATCGGAGAAGTTGGAGATTCACGGCGAATAATAAGCGAAAAATCCCACAATTCTTTGTTGCGATTGCACATTCGATGGTGGTGGGAGATCTTGTAAAGGCTTTAATCGGTCAGGATCAGGTTTAATTTTTCCATCCGATATTTGAAAACCAAGAAGAGTAATTTCTTTAGCTGCGAAAATGCTCTTTGATTCATTTAAGGTCAATCCATATTTTTTAGTGGCATTAAGAAATTTGTTGAGATTTGTTTCGTGTTCAAGCGTACCTCTCCCGCAAACTGTCACATTGTCCACATAGACAAATGTATCTGTGAGATGTTCCTGTGCGATTATATGATCCATAGTTCTTTGGAAACATGAGACACCATTCGTTACTCCGAAGGGAATGCGACGGAATTGAAACAAGCGTCCACACGCTTCGAAAGCAGTAAATACCTTTCCATGTTCTTGGATAGGTATTTGGTGGTAAGCGCTTTTGAGATCCAAAGTGCTGAATATATGATATTTTGAAGTGGTTTCAGCCATTTGGTCTATTTTCGGCAAAGGATAGGCGTCTAATAGTGTGAATTTGTTGACCGTTTGGCTGTAGTCCACAACCATACGTTTCTTGTGATTCTCATTCGATACCACGAGAACTTGTACTCTCCACGGGGATGTTGAAGGTTCGATAATGCCATCAGAAACTAATCTGTTTATTTCATCCCGGATAAATATTTCATCCATTCGATTGTACCTTCTTGATTTCGTAACAATAGGCCTCCAGTTAGCAGTTAAATGGTGGAAAAGAGGCGGGGACGTAACAGATGCAGGTTTCAGTAAACAGACGGTGAATGATGATTTATGACCACCAAAAGAGATATTTACACTTTTATGCAATCCAAGGAAGTCATGACCGAGGAGCACGTCAGTACAAAGATCAGAAAGTATAGATAGCTTGATATTTTGATAAACACATGATTTGTATTGAATCGACACAAAACAATGGCCTTTAGTATGACTCGAAAATGAGCTAGACTCCATGGTTATTGTTTCTTGAGAGGAGTGAATTTTCCAATTATTTTTCAAAACGAAGGCTTCTGAAACATAACTACAGAAACTGCCTGTATCAACGAGAGCATGACAATTTATGTTATTGACTTCTAGATTTATTACACATTTGGTGAGACAATCAGGAGCAGCAGCTAATACAGTTGCAGATATGGTAGGATGAAGCGTCGAAACCACTGGGCGGTGATTCTTAGAGCGACATACCTTTTGAAAATGTCCTTTGTTTCCACAACTTTTACAGAAGGCGTTTCTGGCCGGACATTTCCATCTTAAATGATAATCGTACCCACAAAAGTCACATTTTTGTTTAACAGCAGCAACAAGATTATCTGTAGATTTATCGGAGGTTGATGAAGGACGGAGTGGCTGAACCGTTGCAGTGTGTGCAGAATTCAAACAGTTTTGATATGATAATGATTGCTTTTCCGCCATTTCGAGACCACGTGCTTGCTCAAAAGCCGCTTGAAAATTAAGTGAGTTGTGTTCTAAGAGACGTTGTCTGATTGAATTGGACTGGATTCCATTAATGAAGACATCGCACAGAGCATCGTCTCGATTTTCCTCGGCCGTAGTTGGTTTGAAATTGCACTCCCTAGCTAACGATTTCAAAATCAGAACAAATTGATCCAATGTTTGTCCATTTTCTTGTTTAGTAGTCGCGAGTATATGACGAACAAAGACTTCATTTTTCAGTCTGACATAGAGATTCATTAGAGTTTTGATAGCATGATCATATGTATCACAGTCAACGATGTGTTCATATACGTTAGGAGAAACGTAGGAAATAAGAGTGTCTAATTTATCCGGATTCATGGATTCGACTGCTTTTAGGAGACCACAGAATGTACGATACCAATGATTCCATTGTTTTGCTGCATCTGGTGCACTAGGTTCAACATCCAATCGTTCTGGTTTTATTAGGCGTTCCATGATTGGGTTATATGATGAATAAATTGTTCTGAATCACAGTAGCAAGCACAGCAAACGGGCAGAATGATTAGACAAGTCAGAAGAAAGAGTTGCCTAAAATATTAGGCATTATTCATCATATAATGCAGATATACATGCTAAAAGACAAAACAAAACATGTTAGTATACGAACGGTGTGAATATAAATGTGTGTACAAATAAACAATCATATCAATACACACACGTTATACACCTATCTAGTGAAGAGTCAGTCAAAATTTTAAATTATATTTATAGAGGAAATATCGCACTTGCTTAATTAGCTTGTTCTTTTAAACTAATGAACTGTGGACAGACGAAGGCTGCCGCCAATGGCAGCCACAGTATCTTCAATGGACAAAATAACAGGAACTCAGACTGTGATAGTTTTAACACAGATAAGGTATTCCAGGCATCTCTTCTTTTCATTTTATTTGTGTCCTACAGACATGAAAAATCGCGTAAAAACCAAATGGATTTAATCCCGATCAGGGATGGTTCGAGCAAGGCTTCATTTAGCATCGTGTATTGGAATATTGCATCAAGTTTAAGGAAACAACAGTTGTCTGCTTTGATAACTTGTGAGCTACTTTTGCCTCAGTTGACCGTGAAAGTCGGTGGATTATGGTAGCTATTGAAATTTACTCTATTAGAGCCAAAGTGTGTGCCTACGGTACAGAGTCAGATACATTGGCTAATATTCTTAAACAATACAAGGTTGGCTATTGTCAGAGGTCCTATCAAATAATGCAATAGACTGGTGTTTGGATAGTCCATTATAGGGCAAATCAGAATTCAGGTCGGTGTGAACGCTTGGATATATAGATATTTATGACAAAATTTGTGAAGCGAATCTTCAAATTATTTGAACAAATTGATTGTCGTTTGTAAGATCGGCTCATAACGAAGATCTTCACAATCAAACAGGTCGTCAACCGATTGAGGCTTGGAAGCCAGTAAGTGAATGAATCGGCATCTGTTAAGTTTGCCGCCGACTATATAGCTTTTAGAACAGCTATTGTATTCGCTCACGTTGCTCAATTTTCTCAACACGAGAATTGGTCACTGTTATTATTATGGCTTTTCACCGTTGATTGCATTTTTGCAATCTCAGTTAAATCGAATGCATACGTATGAATACAAAAAGAGTAAAATCTCCTGTTTGGCTTTTATACTGATTTGTGTCTCGATGGCCAAGTTTTCATGACTAGTGTGCGTTTGCATCGAAACTAACGACAGCCATGATCAGAATCGATATGATGTTCATAACTTGTTTCACCGAGAGGAAAAAGTTTATTACTTAGTTACCGGATAAAATTCGAGTGTGCGTAAAGCTAGCTGAGGCGCGCTCATCATCGGGAAAGTGAAATTTCTATGACAATGTCGCCGAATATGTTAGTTTTAGAACCCTGTATATTTTTTAGTTTTATATTTTGCTGTAACGAAAGTTTTGATTTACCAGATAAATTAAACGAATGAGGAATTAAAATTTTGTATTTTTTGCAATCAATTATATACGCTGAAAATAATCTTGTTTATCATTAGTGTTCTAGGGAAATAGTTTTTCTCAGCTTATGCGATTCCGATTATCTGTCTTATGTGTTCCTAACATCCGTTTATTTATTTGTTCTAAAATGAACGCCATTCAACACAGAAACAATGTAGAGAATCTATTCAAGAGTTCCATCGTGCCATACAGTTTTGATGCTGAGAAGAAAGTGAAATCATTTCTGCTATGCTACGGTATTGCAGATGAAGCATCTATAAAATCTTTACAAGAGATGTTCGCCATGCAGTGTCTGTAAGTTTATTTTTATTATCTATCTGAACTGTTTGTTTTTTATTTTCAAATGAACATAAAGTTTGCTTACGTTTTAGCATTTAAATATTAATAATCTTTTAAAGTCATGTACCAGTTTCTTAATTCTTCATGTTTAATTGTATACTGCAGTGTATCAACATTTGAAAACCGGTTGTGTTAATGCTATATGCATAATTACAAAATATTCATTTATTTGTGCGTTGTATCGAAACACTAAGCCGTCTATTCCTATTGTGGTTAGATAATTTAGAGTCATTCTCATACGCGATCTGCTCTGCAAGACTTCTGAGCACGTGCATCTGTTTTTGAAGTTCTGGTGATCAATTTCGTTCAGTAGTCAGTACTTGTGCTTCACGTCTCATACGTTATTCTAATTCCATCACTATTCATATGCCTACGCATAACAACCAATCTTGTGGCTTCACATGATATGAGATGTCTCTATTTGGATATCACCAAATTTCTTGCTGCCATTTTCGGTGCGACTAGATGGGGTCGGACTGTCTTCATGAGCTGTCTTGGTGTCACTCCCAGGGCTAATATAAAGTGGATTTAAACTTGATTGATTGTTTATTTATCTTTGTTGTTGTATAATTAATCAAGGACGTATAAGTGACAAAGTGAATATGTTAATCGCACAATCTGGGTTAGAAGTTCATTAACTTTGCCACTGACGACTAAATAAGGGTAGTTGACTTCGCATTGTAGGTTGTGCAAGCAGTGCGTCTGAACATCCAGGACTGTTATATGAGTTTTGTGAGTTTTGAGCATTTATAGAGGAAATCTCTGTGACTTATAGGCGTTACATAACCTTCATCTGGAAGGTATTATACGTACAGGTTATGAACAGCGAATAAGCAACGCTGATGCCTGTAGACTTACTTTAATTTGTCAATAAATGGATACAGAAATAGTGACGATTATCGAGACTGAATCTTTGAGCACTAGTAGCCTCATATACACTTTTCGAGACTTGAATTCTAATGGCATACGTTCCATGTGGCAATAAGAATAAAGTTTGCAGTTTTTCATAAATTTATATAAAATGGTTCTTTATACTGATTGGCAGCTTTAGTAAGATTGACCGATTATAGCCTATTTTAAATCTTCAAACTCGGATGGTACAAAAGTACAGAAACGTTTGCTCTGATTTCGCTGTATTGCTTGTTGTGGTGAATAAATGTTTATGCAATTATGTATTTGGTGTTGCGCACCTAGTAACAAATAAGTTCAAATAGGACCAAAAGGGTATAACAGAGATTGAAAAAGATTTATTCTTACGTAGATGTGCGTTTTTTCCTTACTAGCGACTCATCAATAGAATACGACACTGCGCTCCAGACCAACCTCCAATTTGATCAGATAAAGATGGACTTTTTGTCCATGGAACATTTAATACGTAAGAGTATTGATAGTGTCTTTATATTTAGTGCTAAAAATTATTTAGATGTTTAATAAAAATTTATATATATTTATTGATGGATAGTACTTGTAGCCTAGCAATAATGAGGTGTTCTGTAATTCACGGAATTATAACTACTGTTTAAATAGATTTTATTTTACGAAATGGATGTTTACTAAGATGTTATGCTGATTTTTTGCTAGTATTGTGTTTCCATACTTAGAATTCTTATAGAATTCCAATTTTCTAGAATTGTAAAGCTCGAAACTATTTTTTTGAAATGACGTAAAATTATCACCGTCAGGTAAGATTCATGGTCATCATTCGCTAAATCTATTGTTTTTTTATGTTGTTCATTGCTATATAACTAGTTTATCTTAATAAGCTACTATTAGTACGCCATATTTAGTCTCTAAATTTGCTTTTTATTTTGATATTTATTGTAGGCATTTATAAAACGCGATTTCACTATTTGCTGTTTTATTGCATTATTATTACAATAATAATATTTTATATGTATATATCGATTTTGTAAAATGACACATCAGGCTTTGTCGTTTTTCTTACATCTATTTAGTTTCAATTCTGAGACAATTCGGTTTGCTCTGCTGGTGAATTACTTCTTTGTTTTTCCTGTTTTAACTATTGGACCGTGGCTTCCAAGCACGTTACCTTCTTCGCTACTCCGTATACTTCAGCTTCCGGTTTCGGAAGCTTTTTTCAACGGAAAGCACATCCCGCGAAAAATTTGACTATCACTAAGTCAATGAGTTTCAAATATTTTGTTTGATGAGCTTCCCGTTGAAAAAGCCTCCGAAAATTATGGAATAAATTTGAAGGCCGTGAATGCAAACACCTTGTTTGATACACCAAGGGCCAGGTCGCGCGACATGTCCCTTCTGAAACCCATTAATTTATTTTTTTAAAGGGATACTTCATTTTTATTAATAAATTTTTTTTCTCTACTTTGGTTTTTTCTTTAAATAGTTGTCAATCTGGTCGTAAATTTCTTCATGCTTTTTTCAAATAATCAATTTATATAATGTAAATTGAATATGCAGTTATATTTTTAAGTTAGTTAGAAAAAGCATATCAGTTAAATATGGTATTATTAAAAATTTCTTTAGTGAAAAAGGTGTTTTGCGTTGAAGTGTAGAAAAAAATTAAATCTATTTTCATTTTAATTGTATTTTGTATTTAGGGCACTGTCTCATATGAGAGAAGTGGTGACGTTTTTATCGCGACACCAAGGCAAAGAACTGTCCGAAGATAATGAAGCTCTTTTGATGAAACGTGTTGTGAAATTAGCTGGTAAGCTATTCACTAAATGCCATATTTGATTCTCTCTCTCTCTCTATATATATATATATATATATATATCATTTTCGTATATATTTTGTTAGTATAAGCAGAATAGGTAATACAGTAAAAATACTATTCATCCCTATTTTGCTGCCCGAAGTTTTCTTCGAGGTCTTGCTCTCTCCATCTGCGCATTACAAGCAAATTGATCTTCTGACTTGTGGCTTTTGTCTTTCTTTCCCTAAGGCGAGGCCTATTTTGCCTAAATTTGTATCTGGCCTTCGACGCTTTGTCATTTAAGAAAAGTTATTCTACTTGAGGAAGTGATATTAGACTAAAGTATATTATTAAGATATTTTATTTTTCAGTATAGAATAAACGTTGCATACGGTAGCAAATGAAATTCTTCAAGTAGACTTGTTTCTTCCTCATGGAAAATTCATACAGTTCTTTCGGAAATTGCCGTGACGGGGAATCGTATCCAGAAACTTGATTCTGAGTTGTGAAATATTTCACTGCGCCACCAAAGACTATATCCTTACATTATATATATATATATATATATATATATATATATATATATATATATATATATATATATATATATATATATATATGGGCCTATTAAGCACCATTGGCCATCGTAACAAAACAAACCAGCTAAATTTCTGTCAACTACTTCAATCACTACAAAATGTTATAGAATATAACAGGACGAAAGACTTTCGAGTTAGCAGCAGAACTGGCGAGAAAAATCAATTGAACCAATCTCACCTCACTTTATTTTTCATTCTTATTTACGAACAACAGTAAAATTATTATCATGTGTCCTGATTAAAAATGATTTCGTTTTGCCTACGCGGGTAGTAACTTTGCACGGACAGTTTCACAAAGATCCGATTGATCCCAATTTCCGATTTTGTTTTGTCTTTGATCGGGTTGAGTTTTTATTCGTCCCAATGGAAATGCGGTTCTATCAAAGCTACTACCCGCGTACGCAAAACGCGGCATTGGAATAAATGGATTATATTAAGCAATCGAGCCTGAGAAACTGAATTAATCAGTGCATACTTTTCAAAAGTTATGTTGATCGTCAACTATTGTTCATTTAAGAAAGTAGCAGTCAGCTGAAATCATGAAATAAGCCAATGAAACCGATCATGTCATTAAATTCATTCTCTAGGTAAGGATAGATACAAAAATCACTCAAGAAGAAAATGGTGATTTGACTTTGACAATACATTAAAAATATAACAGTACAGTACCAAATTATCACACAAGAAACATAATTAACGACATGACACATAGAATCAGAAAGATCTGCTCGATACACAAGACCGAGGAAGATATAGGTCACCAGAGGAGACTTTCTAATAGACAACTACTGGAAGCAGTTTATAGATATTAATGTCAGCTCACATATGATTCTTACTACTGATGATACAAAAAATATTTTCCTAAACTGGCCTCGGTGGTGAATTCGAATCACGGAAACAAATTTCCCTATTGAAAGAGTTTACATCTTCAGCACATATAATCATCAGGTAGGATAGAAAGGATAAATTGTCAACTCTCCATAAATTCTAAATTGTCTGTACATATACATTAATGTTCAGTGGCATATATATTTGACGTACAAAATAACAATTGATGAACAGAACCAAACAAGATTTATTGCTTAAGTTGATTTAAAACGTCCTGGAAATTCAGATAATTCGGAACATACCTGAAATGGAGCACATTCAATTTATCGAATTTCTCAGTGCAAAAGGAAGCGAAGTCCGAAAAATTAGAATACATATACGAAGCTCTTTACACCAACAACTCGGCCTAATTACTCAAGAGCTTTAATAGCCTGCTATTTTATTCGATTGGCTACGAATCACAAAAACCAACAGAAATTTTCTTGCAGCCAAGTTAGTCCAACCACCCATTGGACCTGTGTCATAAAAACTTCTCTCTGCTTGGTTAATTAAATGTAGTTAGGCAAATGACATCATGATTAACAACGACAGAAGTAAAATATTATGAGTGATCAACACGATAATCTGCGCACGCTGCGCTGTTATCAGGGCGATAGAGTAAAAATCATGAACAATGCTATTCGAAAAGCGATATACGGAGGAAACATTCGTACACGCAATGGTTAACATTGCGAAAGCCTTGTCAAAACTTATTCTATCAAGAATAGAAAATACGCGTAATGCTAAAAGAATGGCACATTAACCATCAACAAAAATAGAAGTAAAACTGAAAATCCGACTATTTTTCATCCACTTAATTAAATGAAAACTACGAATGTATGTAACTGAAAGATGAGTGTTCTGGAAAATAATTGCAAAATATAAAATTAGTTAACTAGACCCTTTTCAATCTTATTGGACACTCATCATTAGTTGCAAGTATTGCCGGGGCCAAGTTTTAGCTCGTGGCGCTAAGGTGAATCACATACTCATCACCTAGGCAATCGAATCCGCGTATGTATGTTTGGTTGCTATGTGAGCTAATTTGATTATTAGGTACGCAACTCCTAATACACAGTTGCAAATGTATATATATATATATATGTCAGGTCTTCGCATCAAACATTATCTAACTAAAGAATATAGGACTGAAAAGTTCATGCAATGTCTGGCTTCGTCGATGTAAGGCGTGAGTTGTATAATTGAGTCTAATGCTTTAGAATTCACAGTCCAATCGCGGCAATTTTGGCTACAACTAATGAGGTTCCAATTAGGCCGAAACTAGTCCAGTAGATAATTTGCATTTGTTATCCTATCTTGTTTAGTCTGTACCGACAACATGTCTACACAAGTCACAGCACTTTAATTTTTTGTCTCTTCCGTGGATGGCATAGTGTGCCTTTTAATGACAAGCCGTGCATTACTATTTGTAATTGTAGGTCGTAAGCGATACAAACGAGTGTCCATCTAAATAACGTGTTGATCAAACAAATATAATCATATTGTGTACACTTTAAGGTTTGTGTGTCATAGGCGATGAGTTGCATTAGTGAGGCAAATGCTCTGGTAGCATTACTGGACGCGACATGTAGATTTGATATAAGAATGTATAATTTTAAAACAAGTCCCAGTGGTCCATCCAAATACTGTGTGTTGCAGAGAACTAATTTACATGCAATTGTGTATTAGGTGTCGCGTAACTAGTAACACATTAGTTTTTATAAGACCAGACGAACAGATCAATGTCAGCATTAACGAAATGTGTCTATGATATTATTCCTGCAGTTTATGCTGACTGGTTTATCTTTCTGATCCTATTCACACCAACTTTTTACTTAGTGCGCAATATCTAATAAACCAAAGTAGTCCATCGTTTGAAGAACAAAAATAAATAATGGCCGTGTCATGCACTTCTCGTATAAACATGACAAAAAAACCTTAAACGAAAAAAAACTAACGTGTTACATTAGTTAGTATATGACGGAAAATTGTTTGTAGTGTTTGGCAGGGTGGCTCAGTGGCTAGAGCACCAGATTCCGAAGCAGACGTTCCCAGGTACGAGCCCTGCCCGCGCCAAATTCTGGCCAGCACGTGATGAGTCCGCAATAACGACGAAACTGGTCTACTGGATGAATTTCCTTTTCTAGACTATACATTTCTTAGTTTATACTGATTAATGTAGGTACTTAAGGGGTAAGGTATTTATATCAAGTTCGCAACCTTGACTATAATAAACGTTTCGGCATGTCGTTATTTGTCTAAAACATGTTTTAAAATCATGCAACTAATTTCTAACGCTAGAAGTACAAATATCAAATTGAATCAATAATAATCATACAATAATCAGCAAATGAACGTGCACACTAATAAAACTGGTTGGAGCTGTGTCACTTGCGAGTATTAAATTCTTTCATATATATTTGTGTGTGTAATGATATGTGTCAATTTGATCCTCTGTATTTAGTTTGCCGTTATGCTCTAATTATGACCATGAAAGCTCGAACGTAAAAGTGTGCGACTGTTGGTAGTTTTGCTACTGTCCAGTCATTTAAAACATGATTTGCGTTTAAATCAATTCAAAAAATTGTTTTTTATATCTAGTATGTTAGCAACCATTAGCGACAATGCTCCAGTGCATAAAAACGATATTCTTCAACTAGGTGTACTACGGGTGCCTCCAGCTGCTTGACGGAAAATGTACTTAAACAAAAGTAGCTTTGTTGCTAGTTTTTGGAGCAATTTACAATAGCACCGTGGAAATGATTGTTTTAACGGGTGGCTAACTTGACGAGATGTTCCATGTTGAATTACAGTGCTTGTAAATGCAGATTTATCTATACTAACGCTTTTCCTAAATTCTATTTCAATTTCCTGCGCTGCAAAGATAAATTAAACAATTTATTGATTCAATTTTTATAGTTTATTATTCTGTTATGATGGCCGACTTAACTACTCTAAAAGCATCCAATATAAAATTTTACTATTGTTATTTAATGATAATTTTTGGTCGAGCTATTTTTGGTATTATTTTTGCTTTCCGATTAATTCGCTTTATATGACAGGTATCCTACCGAAGGGCGATAAGACATTAGATCATGTGAAGCGTGTATTCCATATTGCTCATGGAGACAAACAGTTGATGGCGCATTTGTCTAAATTAGTGAAACCAAATGTATCTTGTGCAGCAGCATCCCGGCTTGTGGTAAGTTTCCTTTGTCTCTTTATTATTGAACTATATTAGTTCTTCAAATTATAAATGTGTAACTTAAGGTGTCCTACTGATATTCTACAGGTCGACTGGAATTTATTCCAGCCTTGTGTTGTTTGACATTTCGGCTTGCTATCATTATGTGCTGAAACAAGTAGACAATAGCTTGGACCATATTTGAGATTACAATGCAATTGTTTAGAAGAAAGCATTGGATTTAAGACCTATACTAGGTACATGCCATATTGTTGAAATGAATTATTGACGCCTTTTTAGTCAGAAATATTGCTTTGTTCTTTCGAAATGAATTATATAGGCATTAAAAATACCATTGTGGCGCTTACTGTTAGTCGCATTTCCGAGAAAATAACTAGTTAATGTAAAACATTACGAATAAAAGTTTATACTATTTACCGTATACGATTTCCGTTTTTAGTCCATTAAAAACTGTTTGAGTGGTTTTCCGTGATTTGCGGATCGATAAGCACCATGTATCATCATCTTTATAATCACATTATACAACATTCTTTAATTACAGATGTCTGCTTCATTAGTTTGTTTTGTGATCTTCCGTGAATCGAGGAAGGATGTTTCCAGCTGCATCCGAAATATATATAACGATCAGAACAACTTGAACTTCGCATGTGTTAGTCACAATTCAGATTAGGTTTTACGTAAAAGTTGACTAAGACTTTTTGTTTATATAACGACAAATAATATTTGGCCGGACCAAAACTTCGTCTATTGATGTCAGCGATGCTTATTCGTTGTTGCTAACTTAAATGGGCTATGCTGCTTAAGTAACAGCTATCGAATGCCTGTAAGAGTCTAAGATCTTCGAATCTAAAGTATGAAATTTTCACAGCGTATAACAAAATTGCACGTGCAGATGCACTATAAATACGATCTTTAAGACAATACTCTAGCATACGCCATTCGCATACCAACTTCGTGGCACATTGCCTGATAAGCTGAGTTGTGCGATTTCCAATTTATATAAATATGTCAACTACATCCAGTTCTTCATCTTCAGACCGCAGAATTTAAGTGAGTAGTGAGTGATCTCTTTTTAAATATCTTACATTTATAGAATGATATTTTCATACTGGAATACGGAACGATGACTGCTTATCTATTCAAGGAAGCCTGGTGTCATTTAATGAAACAATTTCGTCAACATTGTCAAGATTAAATAATCTACTGCAAAAAGAGCTTAGGTGGCTGCATCCTGAATGCATTTGGTTTCTTTAATAAATTGAATAAAACGCGGAGCGTGGGAATTCTTTTCGGAAAACACTACTAGTAGTAAAGTTGTGCGAAAATTTACTGTAGTCTTATGAGACCAGAAGCGTTTGTGCAGAGATCACGCTTACCATTTACAATTTCAATGATTATACCACTTTTCGATAGAATATTGAATAGTATATTGCAATCCACTAAGATAAATGCATCACTAAAGTAGAGGTTACAGTTAAATACTGTTTGTTGCGAAGAACTAATATATATGCAAGTATGTATTAGGTTTTGCGAACCTAGTAACAAATTAGTTCAGTTGTGACCAGAAGGATAAACCAAAGCAGCATGAACGGAAAGTATAATCTCATGCACATTCGTTTCGTGCTTACTGGCGACTCATCAGTAGGAGCCGGTATTACGCCCTTTAACCACTATATATTTGGTAGAAAAATGTGGAAAAGGGCGTAATACCCGCTCCTAAGCAAAACGGATGTGCATGTGATTATAGTTTCCGTTCATGCTGCCTTTGGTTTATCCTTTTGGTCACAACTGAACTAATTTGTTACTAGGTTCGCAAAACCTAATAAATACTTAGAGAGGTTGACGGATATTATAGGTAAAACTCCTATATATATGTCCATAACCTTCGAATATCACTCGATTTATTTCTAATTGTGAAGGAAAAACACATTAATAACAAAGTTAATAATGGCCATTTCTTTTGTGTGTAATAAAGTTCATTTTAAAATCTTTCATTTATATACATTTAATTATGCGAGTGGCAACAAATCTGGCTCGATTTTACTTCTATTTCTTGCTTGGGATGATTAGTCAGTATGTGTGTGCCTGTTTTCATGTAAAGGTCTTTCTCGCTGTACTGCAAGGTGATGTCTGAGATCTGATCATTCTTGCATTGTTGGCTATTACGTGTACGAATGTTATTTTCCCGAATGTAGTCTTTCGTTTCCTCTTGTTCCGCAGTGTCGTTTTCACCACTTGGTAACAACGTAAGTGCGGATTGCAGTGTCTAATGCTCATATTGTTTCGAAATTTCTATCTCCGTATGTGCAGCTGCTTTTCCATTTCAGTTTGTTGCCAATCCGATCGAAAATTTGTTGAGTCTGGTCATGGGGGTGTTTGGTTATTCCTGTATACTAGTAAATTGTTGTTGGATTTTGTGATTCGTAGCCAGTTGATTAGAATATCATGTTGATGGCGCTTTTGAATATTTAGGCCCGTTGTTTGTTGTTTTATATAAAGGAGCTACATATATATATATATATATATATATATATATATATATATATAAAATTTTCTTAATTTGCTTTATGTAGAATTGTGAAATTGGTCAAATTGATTCGTTGCCCCGTTTCCAATATATGTCTGATTTTCCTTACGGTGCCAAGCATCTTTTAATCAATTTCTGCGGTGAATGTTGCTGGATTCTGTTAATCAAAGGCTTCTTCGTACGTCAAATATATGTACTACTGCATATACATGAGAATAATTTGGAGAGAAATGGCAATGTTTATTTGGCATCCAACCTCATGATTCTCTGTGTGCTAAATGTGATATCAACACTGGGAAAATTCGCCTTAGATATTCTATTTAGCCGTCGTGCAATTATAGAGGCCAAAACGTCGCCTCTAAATGGTAAGTTTATGAAATCGTGCTTGACGGTATACTCTATAGTGCGAATCTGACGACTGATGCTGACATTAATGAACCGCTCTGGGTAGTTGTTTAATAGAAAACTTTTCCTCAGGTTGCCCAGTCCTTCCTCAGACTTGTGTTCAGTGCAGATCTTCCTGATTCTGTTTGTTAGGTTGTTTACTAAGTTTCCTTTGTGGAATTTTGGCACACTGCTGTTGTAGTAAATGTATTGCCCGGTGAAAGTGGATTTTCTATATATGGCTAGTGTCAAATCCCCATTTTCTTCTCGAGTGTGTTTGATGTCAAGGAAGGGAAAACTATTGTCTTTCTCTACCTCGAGAGTGAATTTGATGTCTGGATCGGCTTGCTTGAGGATTTTTTATGGGTCTGTTGCTTCTGGGATGAACGCTAATATATAATCTACATACCTTTTGTAGAGTGCGCATAGGTCAATTTTTTTCAAGTTAATACATGTATACATCTGCCGGGAGGTATGCAATGCAGCTTCTCGTAGCTACACCATTGATCTGATGGTAGAATTTACCTTTAAATGCAAATGACACGTTTTTGTACATGCTAATATAAGATCGTTGATGTTACTGGTGACTATAAGAAAATCGTAAAACTCATTTTTAATCAAGAAACACAAGATCGTCTTTTTCTTATCCAGTGGAATGCTCGTAAATAAAAATGAGACGTCAAGCGAGGACATTTTATTCTGTAGAATGTTTTTACTCTTAAGTTCATCTGCTAGTTCGAAAGAGACCTTGAATGTGTGCTCATGATATTTCGTATTTGTTAAAGTATTTTGCAGAGAAATTTAGCTGGACGGACGAAGATGCAATTGATTAACAGAATCCAGCACTATTTACCGCAGAAGTTTATAAAAGAACTTGGCACCGTCAGGAAAATCAGACATTTCCCATCATATATTGACCAATTTCTCAATTCCACATTAAGCAAAGTCAGAAAAAGTTTTTATATTTATGAAACCCTTTATATACAACCAGAAACACCGGACCTAAATATTCAAAAGTTTCATCAACATGATATTCTAATCGATTGGCCACGAATCTAAAAATTTACTAGCATCTAGGAAAAACCAAACCCCCCATTACCAGACACAAACATTGGAACGGATTGGCAACTAACTGAAAGGGAAAAACAGCTGCATAGACGAAGACAAATTTCGAAACAATATGAGCATTCGACACCACAGTCCGCAACAGTGCTGTTACCAAGTAGAGAAAACATAATTGTGGAACAAGGAGAAACGAAAGACTTAACTCGGGAAAATAACATTCGGACACGTAACAGCCAACAATGCAAACTGTTTAATTCTCAAGTCATTAATACAGGAATGTCCAGATCTCAGACATCACTTTGCAATACAGCGAGAAAGACCTTTACGTGCAAACAGACACGCACACATACTGACTAATCATCCCAAGCAAGAAATAAAAGTAAAACCGAGTCAGATTTGTTGCCACCCGCATAATCAAATGAAAACCTAGGGTGTATATAAATAAAAGATTGTAAAATGAAGTTTAATAGTCTCGAAATGAATGGTCATTATTCACTTAGTTATTCGAATAGACTGACCCGTGGATCATTTTTCTGAAATACAAATGGGCATTCTACTTCGTGGTTGGAGGAGCTGCGTGTTATGTTTGCGAACTGACGTCAGTGGCGATCTGGTTTCATATATCTAGTGGAATCATTCTCTTAGCTTTCTTTTCATAGTTGTGCAGAGCTAACTGAAAGGTTTTTTCTGGTTTTTGATCAAATAAGTAAAAAAAACTATAAACTTTTTAAACTGTCGATGTTGCCTTTCCTTAAAACTGACATGGTCATAATTGTTCGTTGTGGTCTACATTGTAATATTTATGTGTGTTGCCCTTTCATAGATCACTTTATGTTTACAAAAAAATATTTTTATCATATTCAAAATTTCTTTCCCGTCCTTATTCTCCTATACTTATGGTTATATAACTGAATAGACTAATTTAGATCGCCCAGAAACTATTTATTTTTACATTTTTATCTACTAAACTATTGTATAGTTTGATGCGCTTTATTTTAGGCCACAGACTGTTACAAATTAATAAACTGTTAATTCGGTTTTCCTATTTGAATTTTGGATTAATCGAGTATGATATATGTATTTTTATTTCTCGATTTTCTCAATTATTGTCAGCTGGGATGGCACAGAGAGAAAATTGCGTAGGCTATTTTTTTTCTTTTGTGTGGACGTTTGACTTACATGCAATACTTATATTCATGCGATCTTATATGAATTAAGCTTACTGATAATTAGTCGTCAAGAGCGGCACAGTGAGGATATTGAGACTAGACGTTGTTATTATGATGTAACACTTTGTGATATTTCATCAGGCGCTGACCATTGCAATAATGAGTGGTAATATATAAGTAGGCTGTTAAGTTCACAAATATAAGTTGGCTCGTTTTTGCAGATTCACTATATTTCTTGTAAGTGTTCCATATCGTCAGAAGAAGCCATGTGATCAACAAAAATGCATTATTTTTAATCAATTATAGGAGTTTGTTTGTTTAAAGCGCCTCCATTTAGTGAAAAACACAAATAATTATTATTTAGTATTCACTTTTGCGGCTAAACTGCTGTTGTCATCACTGTCCTGACTGCTTCATCTTAATTTGTGCACTTCTGCTTAGACTTTCTGTCGTGTTTATATCAGTGGAACAATGGAGTGTTCTCGTCCTCAAATTTTGCTACTGTAAAAGGCTTCAAAGTTTTTCTTTAATAAGGTCTATCACAGACGCCCTCGAGAGCCATCATCGCAAAACCTATTACACAATTGAATATGTATTAGTTCTGCTCAACAATCAGTTATATATTGAATTCAATGATGTCATGCTTACTGCGAAATGTTATAACTGATATCGATCATGGCCAGAATGGATGGATTTACTAGAGTAACAGGTGTTCAGAAATAGTTGTCATTTTCAAATTGCATATCTTTAAATCTATTGCTTTGATACCATGCACCGACTAGGCTCACAATAGTGTTGAGACTCGGTATAAATTCTACATATTGAGTTGGATTTCAATTCGATTTCGAGGACTTCGTATGAAGTTATCTCCACTACTGCTGGAATACTCATTCGTGTAGAAGATTTTACCGTCCAATGCTTCCACATTTCTTGACTAAATAAATAGTGGGTATAGAGCATAGTTCCGGTTCCTAATAATGAATTTGTTTTATACTTATTGTTTTTTTAAAACTATTTTTTACTAGGTGCGCAACACCTAATATTCAAGTTCGTATATATTAATTCTTCGCAACAAACGGTATATATATATATATATATATATATATATATATATATATATATATATATATATACACCTAAATTAAAATTTAATCTTCTGGATGTTAATTAATATAACCATCCTTTTAAAACCTGGCATTTATCATGTTAATGTTTATTTTTCCTATGGCTACTATTCTATTCTGTGATAACGCGCCGGAATTTCTAAGAGATTTAGATCATCAGCATCCTCACCGTGACAAATAAAACAGCCTTTTACAATTGATGGTTCAATGTAATATAACCACGAGAAGGTCCTTAATAAATTTAGCAATTTAGTTCCAGATTGTATTACACAAATTCACAGAATCAGAGGTTGCACGGCTGTTTTAGATTATTATCTAATTTATAGTTGCGATGTTCCTTGCTGTTCTGGTGCTATCCATATGAGATATTGGTGTACTTTTAAGTATACTTATGATATCTTAAAGGAGTATTTGTTATTCCAAACATGGATTTTGTTTATCTCAAGTATAATTTTAACCTTGGAATTTGAAACGCTGGAATTGTGATGGACTTTCATTTTTCGCTTTTTAACATTCATTTCCAACTTGGGCATATAAGCGTGAAATATTTAAAAGAACCAATCAACTGGCTGGTAATGAATATGCAGGAGGTTGTGGCGGCTCAAAAGTATCAGGACATATTGCTGGCAACAGTACTTCAACTTCGTCTGGTCAAACCATATCCACTTTCGCGCAGACTGTCAAAGTATTGATGGAACGCGCTGCACCACTGCATTTTGATCGGGCCTTTGGTCAACAGCTTGTACAACACGTAGGCGACTGGCTAAACGATATGGCAGACAATTCCACTTGTGTAGCTGCGAATTCAACTTCGCTGAATGGTGCGGCTCTTGTTGTTTCAGACAAAATGAATCTATCAAATGTTGATTGTACATCGCCTTCAACTAATAGGACCACTTTCTCAAATCTTAAGCAAATGAAACAGTACGGATTCAGTATATCACCAAGCAAATGCCTCAGGTGTTTGATGCCAATCTCTCTGTACTTTAAGGTAAAAGACCATTTATTAGTGTTATGTATAGAAATTTTCCCGCTTTGCTTAACTATTTGTTAGATTTAATGAATTAATTGTGGTCTATTGATTATATCGCTGCAAATTATTATGTCATAACTCTTGCACGGATAGTTCCAGAAGATCTTTTACGGATGCGGAAGAGTTTATCTGACATCTCCACTGGACTTTGTTTGCTGCTGGATTCCTACTGATTTTCTCCCATTCAACTTTTTTATTAGTTCCGAGTTGCAGCTTAGTTTGTTGAAGACACGGGTGTAACGCCAATATTACTGAATACAGAATATACAAATCTCACGTGTTTTCTCTTGACTGATCATTTTCTGTTAGAGATCGTATTATGAGTGGTTAAGAATTCGTTTTTCTGTGTTGTGTTTTCAAATGTTCCATGTATTGGCATGATTATTTTAATGGCTTGCATTCTTTGTCTCATTTCTTGATTGAAATTGAGATTTATGCCAAGATAAGCCAGCTCAATGAGTATGGTTTGACCATCATTTTTAGGAATATTATACGAGCGTTGTCCCCAATATCCCTCGTCTTTTTTTCGAGATTTCATCATTTTTTACATTACTATATTTGCTTTTTCTCCTTTGATAATCGGATGAAGTCGATATCGCTTTCGATTGTACCTATATGGCGACGCTTACTCGTGTATTGTCTGCCATCCACGACTGACGAGACCATTCAGCATTCTTGCGCTAATATCAACGCTTTCTGTGGTTATCAATTACAGGTACACCATGTGTTCACCAATGTCTGGTTTGGATTTGCCATTAGCTGGTTGTAATACATGAAACCGATGATTTAATAGCCTAAGGAGTTGACTTCTGACACTGTCTTGGGTGCCGGTGCACTTTTGCTCTCCGAAGTCTTTAGTTTGAAATATTGTTACGAATAAAGTTTAATATTTCTCGTGTCGTAAGCAGCTATCGTTTATCTTTTATGGCTAACGGATAACATGTGTTCACAGGTAGTAGATGTTGGTGCTAATGTGACATAGGTTTTATCATATTTGAAGGATATATTGATTCTCTCTATTTGTAGCCTCTTCCGACCTTTCGTGTGTACTGCATACGACAATCGCGCCTAATATTTCCATTCTATTAGCTTCATTTTTCGCTCGTCATTTCAATCGCCATCTCATTCCAACACCACTTAAATAAATATGAATTATTACCTAAATATAGCGATCACCATTAACAGCAGATTTGTATTTTTTCACCAATATTTCTGTCAAAGATACCAAATTAACTACTACCTAATGTAACTCTGGTTTCAGCTGCACTAGATGTCTTGGCTACTATTGACAAGTTGCCGAAAAAAATGTAACCGTAGTCGGATAAATGGATTCCCTTTAATCTAGGATGTAATGTTATTTGACTATATGTAATAATAAATGTTTTCCTTCAGTTGTAGGGGTCAGCTAATAGTTTGGTATAGAACATGTGCACTGATTTATTCGAACTGTTCAAATTGCCCGGAGCAAAGAACAGATTATAACCAAATGCAACATTTTTTAGTTTATTTACCCACGTAATGCGATCGCGTAGCGCGTGATTTGTTTATTTCCCCTAGTTGCTTCGTAATTACCTCTGATGTTTGTGCTTTCAGTTCACTCGCAAATGAGTGTCGAATTTGTTATTTTTAGCTCCTCACGCAGATGTAATTATGTTTTATTGAAAAATATTCATTTTAGTTTTTTACTTGAACTAAATGGCTTATTTAGCTTATTCATTTGTATCATATGATGAATCCATATTCCTTGTCTAAAAATAGTAAACTGGTTTATTTTTAGCATCTTTTTACAGGTTTTTAAGAATTTATTGTTTGTATTTATGTTCCTCATATGTAAATCACAAGATCAATCATTTCATTATTAACTTATGCAATTATTTGCGTGAACCGATTGTCTTATACCTTGGTAATCCGTCTTTAGATTGGCTATGAACTGCTTATTTGAATAGGCTTACAGTTCTTTAAATAAATCAATAGTGTTCCAGAGACTTTAATGCCTAAATTAATTGTCATAGTTTAGTCACTACTCGTAACAAGCCATTTTTTTTTCATTTATCTTGATGACATTAAGATAGTACGGGCTTTTTAACTTGCTACTTTGGTGGTTTTATTTTTTGCGATAGAATATTTTCCCTTTGTCCGACGTGGTTGATCTAATGGTGGATGTACTTGATCAAGCATCGTCTCTCAGCGGTTCAGGCAGCTTTGAACTTCGTGAACTCGAAGAGGATTTGAAAAGTCCAAAAATTGAATCCCCGGAATCTACGTTTTCTATTGAAGAATTATCTTTGCAAGTAAGTTTGTAAAAGATTGCACCAATATTTATCTTGTTCATCTTTAAAAAATATGACTTGACAGTATTCTAAAACATTTCGGTTTCTCTGATCGGCTCAACCGTTTTACGCCAGTGTGGAATGTGTTGGTACGCATGAACATAAGTCAAAAGGAGAGTGGAAAAGGTAATTTTCGACACTACCTCAATAGCGGAACAGAAGTTTAACTGCAATATACAACTTTGACTCAAATTTGCCTTAACTGATCATCGAGAAATCAGCTGGGAAGCCTGCTTTTTTTAAATGAAGTACCAGTTTCTAGATTATCATTTTGCAAGACTTCGATCTCCTAACTAAAGATTGTTGAAAGATGGGTTTATTTGCGGACCTGGATTAATTGAAATTACCTGATCTGCGTTTTGACTAACGCAGCTTTCATTGTTCCAGTGCATTATATTTCGGCCAAACTTACCGTATGCCTTCATCAGTTGCATTTTTCCCCTCAAGTTTAACAAATGAAGCAAGCGTGTTGTGCTGCTATTCTGTTTCTTTCACATGACATGAAGCGTTACTCTCTTGATTTAGACGCACTGAAGGATTTATTGTGTGTAGTCCCGATTAGTATATGCTCGGAGACGCGTAAGTTAAATCTTCTGCTTAATCTTACCACAAGAAAAATTACAATTTGAAATGATGTTAAATGGAGATTTCAATGAGATCTGTTTTTGGGCAAGATATGGGAAGCTTGGTCGCGGATGTAATCAAAACTACGTTGGCTCTGGGATATTTGAAAAAAAGGAGGATGCTATCGTCACATGTATATTGTAGGTGAATATATAGCGGTATCTTATCTGCTGTATGAATATTGCACAAAGCCCGGTTACTTTTTTAGTTTGCGTTTATCAGCCATTTTTGTTGCTGACTTCGATCTCCGTTTTCCCAATGTACTTTTTCCGACTTTGTGTTCTTCGTGTTTTTCCGTGTGTAAGTTATTATTTCCACACCGAAGTATTGAAACTTCTGACAGTTTATAAGCGTAAGCCAGTTGTTCAATGGTAGTTATGCAGGTGAACAAGCACGAAATACCGTGGTTATTAATTGTCAAAGCATGGAATGATTGTATTGTTATTGCTAGGTAAAGTAAGTAATAAAAATTTTTAATATTGAGGTGAATTTTAAAATTAATTAAGTAATGTCTTTGGACAGTATTATTTGCATACTTATAAAAGTCATTTTGGTTTTTTTAAGTACGGAAAAAATCAGTTTTTCTAATCAGAGATCAATTTGGTCATGAAGAATATTATTATACAGCTATCTGAACCACGCTCATATGTGATTAGTGCACTCATTCCTTAATATAGCTTTACAACACAACACCGAAATCTCTCAAATCGGCAACAACTTGTTAGGAGAGGTTTGCTAGAACTGAAAAGGACAGACGGATAGATGAGTTGGCTAATAGCGTAAAGGATTTAATTAACAGTTCACCTCGAGTGGTTGAGCATTAAAGCTGGTGATACCGTTTTTGGAACCAACACATCTGATTAGGTTAAGAGTCCGAGAACAATTTTCGAAATTTTCTCCAAGTAAAATACTCTGTATATATGATATGCCGATATTTGCATTATGCATTTTATACTGACGTGGTGCTGCTTATGGTTGGAATGACGACTTAATTCGTGTTTATTCTTTATCATTAGCAGAGTTCATTCGTATGAATTTTTAATCAGCTGTTATTTCATTTAAATGATTTATTTAGATTGTAATGTGGATTTGAAATTAACATCCAATCACTGTATTTTGTTCCATTCGCAAAATATAGTAACTTAATGATGCGTTTCATCTTTTATTTTTTCATAGCAACTTATTTACGTTATATAGTCATTTTTGGGTAATATGTTGAAACTTATCAAAAGTAAATACATATTTTTCTAATCATATTTCCTACTGTAAGTAGCGTAATATTTTACCTACCAAGCATTTTAATTATAATTTGTGTTACTATGGGTACTGAAATGGAAAAACTGATATCTACTCGTTACCACTTGCTATCTGTAACTATGTCGTGTGAAGATCAAGGTTTTATCATATATTTCTGTTAATTAAAATTAAATAGTACGAATTTTATTTGTTTTGTGTGTTTCATATGTTCATAGAACTAATTGTCAATGTTGCATTCTGTCTTTCGCTACTTACGGCTATGCAATTAGACTTTCCTTGGGCGTTAGCATAGCATTTTGAATTTAATGTGCATCATAAATGCAATTCTACATCTATAATTTCTATCCTCTCGCAATTAAAGTAAAAGTGTCATTTATTTCATAAACTATTTTTTTATCTATTTTTAATCTGCAATATAATGTTGTCGTAATGATCTAAACACCTCCATATATTTTGTTTTACTTTACAAAGCCAGTATAGCAATATGAGGATTCATAATGAAACATCCTAGATGCGGCTTGTCATTAAAGCACAGACAAAATTAACCTTTAATGATATCTAAATCATAAGGAAAATGATTTATCCATAAAATGTGTAACTTCTGAATATAAATCTGTTAAGATATGCAAAATTTATCTTATCTAAATATAATATTGAAAGCAACGCCGGTAAATTTAGATTATTTATTTACTTATTTTAGTTTAATCCGTTATTATATATAAGCTGTTAAATAGATTTTCAATAAATTGTTACTCACCGGATCGACTCACGGTGCAATGACTCGTTTCACCCAATTGATTACATAGTTTTATTCTTCATTCCGTCTAACAACAGTGCAAGTAATATTTATAATTATCAACAGCTTCATATCATTTCGGCATTAGGAATAAAATATTTTTTTATAAAATGTATACACGATTTGATTAATGTGTAAAGTGGCGAGTGTGAATGAAGATGACGATCAAGATTACCTATCCTATCGACCTCCATACATCATACACACTAGTCCAAATAAACTACAATATGATGCGACGTCAACAATGCTTGTTTATAGTTTTGAATCATGGTTCTACATTCATTCACTGATGAAAACTTATTTGGAATTCAAATTGAGAATTAGATCATGTACGTATCAGTACATTTAGTATAAAGCAAGTATAAACAGCACAGTTACAGAAGACCATTTTCTTTTCACCAGAAATCAACTCGGCTTTAATATCTGATACTTTATTTTATTATTTTTGGAAAACAATTGGAATAAAATTGGTTTAAACACGTTCGATATACTATATATATAATGCTTTGTAGAGGTAAGATGTGGCTATCAATCATAGTATTCTCTCTTAGATTATACTCAGCAGCAACATCGGCGCGATCTCGCTTTTATCAGTGTGAGATTGGTTGGAGCGAGACATGATTATAAAATTTAAAATTTATTATACATTGCATTGATCTCCGCTATTCAGTTTTCCGTCACACCTTGATTACATTAGATGATGGAAACGCGTTAGTACGCGTTTATTCAACAGTACCTGTTTAAAATTTTGTGTCGAATTTTCCACTATACAATCAATAATTGTTTAGTTATAATATTTTTAATTCACTAAGACACTTTTATCATTGAAATACTTTGTAACTGCCTTTCTTGTATTGTGTTTTACATTTTATAAATAAAGTCGAGGTTGGGCGACCATCGGTTCTCTTAATGCATAAAAAATACATTTTACATACTGATACAACGGTAAAGCATCAGATTTCAGATACTTTTGTATTGCTGTCGATGATGATGATGATTACTAATACTGTTTAAAAAATAAATTAGACTTCATTTAAATTTGTCTATTTCATAGATTCTTCTTAATTTGTTTGCTCGTAACGATGGAGGTGGTTTGAGCCAATCTGTAAAAGAGTCTATGGATTCTCAGGGTATTTCTTTATGCCGAACTTCAACGGATAATCTTATCCGACGACTGATAGGCCGTGCCACTGTTGGAATTTCGAAAACAATTCCTCCTGTTCCAGCTAATGCTTTAACTAGTCGACATTTGGACAGCAATTCTGTTGTGGCCAGGTATGTGCTGTTGACTTCGAATCATTCTTCCGCTTCTGTATCTTCTGAAAATAAAACAAATGCAATTCCATCTACAGTCGTTTCGCAAAGAAAAGGTGAGGTAACTGTTCGTCATTTACTTGTTTTAAAATATAAGTTGACATTTTAAACATAAATTACATCTTTATCCCTTTCGCATTTACTCTGTTAACGATAACCTTCTTATCTAGGCGCACTTTAAATTTTTCCATTTCGTCTGCTACAATATCGAGTATGCCTCAAGTACAAATGGGCAGACTACATCGTGTTCTAAGACAGTATGGGTGCTAGGCATTGATAGGTTTGCTGAACACTTCAGAGATCAATTTTACTGAGTCAGTGTTCTTCTATGCAACTTTCTATGCTGTGGATTGCTTCTTAGATAGAATCTCGTCACATCGGGTAAATTTCTCTCTGCTTCGTATAACTGCGTTCGGTGGCTTGTAATACGAATTCTGTGCTTACGTCTTAGGCGCCTGTCACATTTGGCACGTGTCATACCGAGAAAGTAAAAAGTCGCCTTTATCAATTTCTGCTTACTTTAGAGAAAGGCTGCTTGAGCCTCTTCTGTCTATCGAAACAGTATTTAAGAATTAATATACGTATATAAAGGTTGTTAAGTGGCCGCCATCCCTGCGAAATGTAGTCCAGATATTTATCTTTCTAATTAATCGGTGCAACTGTTTTATACTGCTGAGCACACTATAGTCTTTGATAGGCTGGTCGTTTGAATCTAATGTCCTATATTCATTTTCGGAAACTGAATGGCCCAGGAAATGCCCTGTTTCCTTGTTTTTGCCAATTTTCCATCCTTGATAGAAGGAAAGTTCGAATCGGATAGAACGCAACCAGACGTCAAATTCTACCTAGTTCAGCTCATAATAATATTCATAGAAATGTAAGACAAGTTAGGCACAGTGTGAAAGTCGACCTCGAATCCTTTTTGACCACAAAGGGGGAAAAGATGGAAGAAGATAGTGGACACTGTGTGTTCCAAATTATCTGTGTAACAATTCAGAGAAAAGTAACAGTTAGCGAAACTTTAATTGATAGTAACAACCTTCTAATAACCGTTAAAGTAAGTCGACTTGATAGGTGGACTGAACACATGAAATATCAATTTTCATCATCACAGGAATGACGAGACCGTTGTGCTTACATGAAGTAAGTCGACAATCATTTCTAATTTCAAAAAGGAAATCGTTATTCGTGTGATAACCATCGTGGTATAAGTTTGACTCCAGTCGTGTCTAGGTTATTTTCTTTAATTATCCTACATCGTCTTAGCGATTCGCGTGAATCACATACTATAAAATTAAAAGTCAGATTCCAATCAGGTCGAGGTTATATAGATAATGTTTTACATTATTTCGAATTCTTATACAGCGACATTTATATCGCTGTCCAACAACAGCCTTCTATCTTGACTTATTTGGTGCATTTTATTCGGTGGTTCGAAATGTTCTGTTCGATATTCTGTCTAAAATTACTATGCCCGCTAAATTTATAAATTTTCTACGAAAACACTGGTCTACATCGAATTAACACACAACTATACCACCAGCGATTTTGTTTGTCAAGGCTATACATTTCTCCCATTTTTGTTTAAATCTGTGATATTGATATATTGCGTATCGGGAACTAGAATGCAGGTTTCCTTATGTATAAGAAAACTGGGAGCCCTATGCCTATCTATGCGTTATTGGCTTCGAATCTCTTGAACCAATGAATTTCCTCAGTATGGACAAATGAGATACGGTATTGTAAATAGCTCACGAGTTGAAGCCTGTTTAACTGAATGATGTTTACTTTCTCTATTTTTGTTTAACTACTTAATAAATGCCATTATAAGCATCAGTCTTCCATACGTTCAGGTCAATCGAGTAAAACATCATGTTAACGGAACTTTTGAATGTTGAAAATGGGTGCTTTTTTAATATAAAAGGCTTCGCACATTTTAAATGTTTTTTACGATTTTGCAATTCGTTCCATTGAATGTGTTCCCTATTTCAAATATATGCTCATAAATAACTTAATATTATTTTCATACCAGCACTTTTTAATCGGTATCTGCGGTATATTTCTTTAAATCAAGTTTGCGAGCTTGAAGTAAACACCAATCCCATTGTATTTAACCAGTCTTCGAACAAAATAACAAAACTACCGCCAGCCGCAACGCACTGTTATGTTGTTCGACGACTGGTTAAATACAATGGGATTGGTGTTTACTTCAAGCTCACAAACTTGATTTAAAGAATTGTTACCTCCACCCGCGCAATCAATTATTGTTTAAATCTAAGGTACATATTGCTGGATTCTGTTGATAAATTGGATTTTCGTATGTCCAATATATATGCCACATATGGTGAGAATTGGCAATTCATTCTTGGCGTCTAACCTCATGATTCTCTGTGTGCAGAAGGTAATGTTAACTTTTGCACAAAGGAAATTTACCTTAGTGGTTAAAATTAACCGCCGTGAAATTTTTATATTGTTAGATTGCATCTAAATGGTTAGTTTAGAAGACGTTTTTTTGGTATCATCTGTAGTACGAATCGATCTCGGTCTGATTTTGAAATCTACAAACCGCACTATTTAGTTGTTTATTGCTTACTTTTCCAGCGGTAGCCTAGCTCTTTTTCGATCTTGTTTTCAGAGCAGATCGTGTTCGGTTTGATTGGTTGTTAATTAGGCTAATTTTGTGGTATTTGGCAAATAATGTGTTGCTCAGTAGTTAGAGCACCAGAATCCGAAGCAGTCGTGCCAAGTTTAGAGCCCTGTCCTCGGCAAATTATGGTAAGTTCGTGATGATATCCAAATAAGGACGAAACTGTTCTACGGGATGAACTGCTTTTTCTACTCCATGCAATTCTTAGTTTATACTGATAAATTTTTTTACTTAACGGTTCAGGTGTTTATATCAAGATCGCGACCTTGATTATAGTTATTGTTATCACCGCCCGCGCAGCCAATTTTCTTTTAAATAGCTGATTTTTGGTGCTCTATGTTGATCAAGGACATAATATGCCGCATCGGGGGAGCTAATAATGCTGTTGTGCTTTTGAGTTTTTGGTTTGCCGTATGGTCTGGTTTTGCTTTTGAATTTCATCTACGTGTCTTGGTCTGTTTTTGTCATCAACCATTGAAGTTAAATGTCTTTCTCCCTATTTTGCAAAATATCATCTATTCGTAATTTATTATTTAATGCGTCGTCTTTACATTTGTTCTTTTTGTTTTGAATTGTGATAGGCCAATAATTATCTCATTCATGGACACACTTTAAGCATCGACTTCAAGCAAACAACTCCTGATTATTTCTTGAGTTTGGCAAATCGTATAATTTTGCCTCATTTTAGTTTTACTAGTTCATCTATGTGTATTTTGTAATGATTTGCATGCCTTTTGGTCCTTGTTTCTTGAATAATTTTGAGGCGATGTCTCTGTAAAGTCGTTGCATAAGCTTTCGATTCCAGTTTGGATTTTTGTAATGTCGCGTTCGCTTGAATTCATCTTAATTATGCAAAATTTTGTCCTTAAAAGGAATACAATTCTGATGTTTTTACAAATTAGCCTTGGAATAATTGTTTACAAATGCATCAGGATTAGTAGGAAATTTCGACAGATTACGGAATTGACCCGGATCGTTTGTTTTTCGACTTTCATTTTCATTAATGTTACTATCATATTTTTAGAGGCAATCAGTTTGCTTGTGTTGAACCTTGCAAATTGAAAACCGAGTAATTTTGGTTTTTATTGGTTGCCCTCGTTGGCACTATGCAATAAGCGGTCTATAAACTTATAATTTGGTTTCTGGTTATTTCATCTGCACTTCCTAAGGAATATTTTTTGGCACCACATCTAGTTGCAAATACGATTTGAGGCACTTAGTTCTTTCACGAAGTTTTGCACAACACAGTTGGCTGCAATAGAAGTATGTTGTTCCTTGCAGGTGGTAGGCTGACCATGCTCATTACTAATATTTATATCCGTTGTTATTAAATATTGCTCAGTATGTTTTTAATATAAGATAACATTTAATAATCATATTTAAGTTTATTGTGGATAATTTCCGGCTAATTTTGAGAATATTTAACGAAGCATTACAACCATTCATCCATATCCATTTGACGGGTGTAAATTGCAATTTTTTATCGGTAGTTTTTATCCATTGAATAGCATTTCTGATTTATAAGATATAAGTACTTATTTAAAAAAATTATTTCCTTTTATATTTCGTTACAAATTTTTCCCAGGTATGTCTAAGAAAAAACTTCAAACATGTGATGTGCTTGAAGACACTGCCAACACGTCGTCATTGAACAACTGCAAAGACGATGAGTTACTAACTAGTACACATTTAATGCAATTAGACATTCGACTTCGCATGGCTGGACTTGCGTGGCATCGGGATCGGCGACGTGCGAAGTTTGCAGTTCTCTGTCTGTTTCGACTGCAGACACTACTTAAACAGCTTCAGCAAAAGACTGAAAACTCGTCCTCAGCCAGTACGTAATTTTAGGTTCACATATTTTCTTTTTTATGTCGAATTTTAGTACCTGGTCGATTTGAGTTTAGGGAAATCCTTCCTGTTGTTCAATTGGGTTGGTTTTTATTTTCAGTACACAAACTCAATTCAAATAATGCTTTTTATTAGTTGCGATAAGATTATTGGTGGCTATCTGTGCTTCAGCATGAAATGTATTCTTCTGGTTAGTCCAAGAGTCTTCCACTGTTTGTTTAAAAACATATTTTTATAACTATCATGTATCATTCAATTGATTAATGAACGCTTATATTTGATTTGAAATCAATAATGAATTCTGTCTCACTATGATAAGTAATTAACGGCTTTATTTTCTAGTACCAAAATATTTATTTGTCTGATTTCTGGATTGCAGGGCAGTTGTTACTTAGTTTTTCAAATATTGGTTAATACATCTCTATATTAAACAATAAGACCCAGTATTTTAATGCCTTAATTCGGCAGAAGAGCTCAAATTGATTTAAATTAGATATCGTAATCTATTTCTCTGCTCTGGACTTTTTTATTATATCTGCCGCGATATTTCTGGCAAAAGGGCCCAATTAGGTCGAAAAACTACTTAATAAATTGCATTTGCTCTCTTATGCAATGTTTAATTTCTGAGATATATATATATATATATATATATATATATATATATATATATATATTATATAGCTTCTGTTCTATAATGATCAAATTTGTAAAGCTTATTGGAACATTTGCTTAAAAGCGATGCCTTATAGGGCACACTTCAAAGAAAAATAGATCAAACAATTTCCTTATTCATAAGTGAGAATTGCATGTCGTTCGCAGTTTTAGTGACATGGTGGATGAATTGCTAGATTGAAGCCTATGTGCCCGATCGCGTAAGTTCTGGCGTAATCTTTCAATGAGGACGAACCCAATGAATTCTATAAATTGCTTTTATACGGACAATATTACAATAGTACATGACGGAGATTAGCCTTCTGAAGGAAATGGAGGCGCTTCGTTTATTATTTATTTATTTATTAAGCTTAGTGTTTGATGCCGGCGTTTTGTTCGTACTGTTTTTTATTTTTTGGTGGCGGAACTTCGCCTAAAACATAATCTATATTTCCCCAAGTCATTGAGACGATGAACTGTATATCATTGTCAATGTACGTGTGGAATATCAAGTTTATACTCTATTTAATATATTGTCCATTAACACTGTGACATGAAATTATACACACTATATTTTGAACTCTGCAAACATTTCTATAGGGACCAACACCTTTTTTTAGAGGAAATCGAAAAAACACGATACGTGTACCAAAATGATTAAATTTAAATAAAATGATAATTATTATTCAGAACTCCTGCTATTTCAGAAAAAGCCTCATACTCTAAGTATCTATAGACATCGGGCAGGATGCCGGTTTCTATTCCGAAGTTACCTCTTGGTACTTTATTCATGCGTTAAAGGTTTCTCTTCTTTTTTCAATGAATTTTGCATAACCTCCTGACATTCACAACATTGATATTCGGTATAAATCAGTCGTGGATTGTCCTGGTGGTGATTATGTTAAGTTATTTAAATGAATTTTGTTTGACTTGAAATAAGAGTTTATCGCTTTCTAATCTAGTTGCGCAACGTAGTAAATCTATCGATCGTCGGCAGTTTGCTACTTAGAAACAATTAATGATTTTATATTATCCTTGTTAACAAAATTACCGTATTAGCCCCAAAATCTGTGTCAGCAATCACATCAACCCCTGCACCAGTTAAAGCAGCCGGTCTGGCCAAGGATCGTTTAACTAATACAGATAATATAGTCATAGATGTCTCAGGAAATGATAATGGCTCCTTCAGAAAATCGACACCAAAAACTCCTATTTCAAAGGCACGTGATCCAAGTAAACTAGACGTCGAAATGGTACAGTTGAAACATGCCGTAGAAGCAGACAACGCACAAGAACAATTACAAATGCATTCGAACGTAAAGGAAACTGAATGGCAGCAGATGCTTAAGCTACAGATTGACAGTATCAGAGAGGCGTTGGACAACATTGTACAGGTAAATATGTCCCAATAGTTTTCAGATTACTTCAATCCTCATATATTAAAAGGTTTCACCGCCATGGTATCCAATTCTATGGTTACAAGTCTCCAATATCTATGCCATAAACGTACATGAGCATCTGATATATATATATATATATATATATATATATATATTGTTACTATAACCTCAACTTGTACAAAGTAGCAAATGTAATTTATCAAGTTGACTTGTTGCTGAAATATTGGGATTTCATTAAATACTTAGCAAAATTGCCGTCCAAAGCTTAAACCGGGAAAAAATTGCTTCCGCGTCTTTCCACACACTAGATGCGCCGCCCAACCCACAAACATGCCATTTTAGTTATATGCATGCTTATTTTACTTGGTCAGTCTTTCATTCAGATAAAGTCTATTTTCCGTCTCTTTCGAATCAAAATGTCCAAATTGCAATTACTTGATGTGTGCATAAAAGGTGGAGACCGATCTACTTCATGGATTACATTTTCTAGTTTATGCAAGTTTACTTTATTGATTGCCGCGATACAATGAAAACTGCCAGGAAACTGTATTGCCAATGTTGCCTTGCCTTAAAGCTGGCTTGACTGTAATTTTGTGTTAAAAGTATTTAGTTTGTCTCACTTCTATGATATCTAGGGCCACGTCATAAATTACTTATTTTTTCAAAGATATTCTAATTTTTTAATGGATTATTAAAAGTATGTTTGTAATGAATAACTGAATCAATTTATATTTATCGAATAAATTGCATCACAAATAAATCCATTTATTTATCATTTTAATTGATAAATTAATCGTGTGTTGAAGCCTTGGTTTATTTTGAAAGCAGATATATACGACAGTAAAAAAGCCATTCTCGTCTTTAATATGTGGTGATGAAGAACCAGGGAAATACACAAACTGAGGCACACGCAAAAGTCACAGCTTTGCGGCTGGCGTTAGTTTTGTTATGTTGTTCAACGACTGGTTAAACACAATGGGATTGGTGTTTACTTTAAGCTCGCAAACTTGATTCAAAGAATTGTTACCACCACCCTAGCAAACAATAATGGTTTAACTGTATAACCTAAATATTTACATGTGACAAAACTACTAGAAGCTCATGTTCGTGACTGCATAGAAAATGTGCAGCCGAAATTTCCAGTCACGTAAAAATGTATGCAAGGCTACAAGAGGTGAGCGCCGCATATCTAATTTTGCTTTCCATATATATGCAATGCGGTTTGATGCTCGCTAGTCAGTTTGCCGTCGTACTATGATGATGATCATTGTAACGCGTCAGCACGTGTGACTGACGGTATTGTTTAATTATTTAACAATTAACCAAATTGTATTTATGCAAAATCACCTTATTTTATTCAGCCTAGATATAGCATACTACAACCTGCATTATATGTTATTCTTCTTACTTTGTTACTCTGAAACACATTAAAAAACCCGCTTGATTTTGATTGAAATTTTTCTGAAAATTGTTCAGATATTGCGGCAACGTTCTCTATTTTCTCTGTTGTGTTTCGCCTAAAGTACTCTTAAGTTCGATTCTTAAATATTCGGCCAATTCTGTCTACATTGTGTACTGAGTAACTCTGGTATTTCTATTATTGAACCATCTTGATCTGTTCGGTTGCAGAATGCTTATCATTTACGTTTGTTTTTAGCAAGCGTTTTGTTATATAAACGAACTTCTGCTGTGCATCAGGCATCCGGGCATCCATTGCTTGTTTCATTCTCGAAGCAAGTATTTCGGATAGTGCGTCAACTTTAAAATGTAGATTGACATATATCGTCTTTTTTGTGGGTGCGACTTCATTGCGTTTTTGTCGTTGTTTATGCTCCATGTTTGCTTTAAACATCGTTTTGGGTTATCCGTTTTATAATAAAGTTGTTTTTGGCTTCGCCAGTTCATGGTATTAGAATTCTTCAGAACATATGTTCCTTTGTTCTTTAAGATCAATTATGTAAAAAATTTACTGTCCTGCCTATGTGTGCTTTCAATATATTTTCCTTTCTGAATAGCAATACGTCATAGAATGACTGTGCGTTTTACTGATGGTTTTCGTGTTCGCAAGTAAGCCGAATATGATGGTCTTTGGGCGTTTCATTTGTTTGGATATCCTCATGATTATGAAGAGTTCCACTGACGAGGTTACCAATCTACTGGATGCCTTTGCTACCTGAATTTTAGTACATGACAAAATAAACAATCTAAATCCGGGCATTAGACTTCAATTTATTATAAATACCTCAAGTGGAATGATGACAGATCGGGCGTGCTTAATTGGAACTTTATGTCAGAAAAAGATTTAAAATAAGCCCCACCTGAAAGAAATGCTTATGACTTAAATTTCTTATAGTATGCGGCACGGGTGGCGGCGTAGATAGTTACTTACTCCGGAGCAAGTGTGCCCCGGTTTGAGTTGCCTCCGTGGCAAAATTTGGCCATACTTGACTAGTTCCAAATAAGGACGAAACCGGCTACAGGATGAACTGTCTTTACTACCTCATGCAATATTTAATTTATTCTGCTAAAAAATGTTAAATCAAAATACTGCCATGAACTCTTTCATTTGGTTATTTATGGCGTATGTGAAATTTGCCTCCCAAAACACTACCAATACAATTGATTCAATTGTATATATATATATATATATATATATATATATGTATTGTGTATAATGGCAGGATTTTAATTATATATTTTAGACAGTATAAAATGAGAATTGCATACGATGGCATAGAAAATTCATCAAGTAGATCGGGCTTGTCCATACTAATAATGGACAACATTTGCTTAAGGAATAGCGTTATATTATTAATAGAAATGATAATTTTGCATGTCTCTTCTGTCAGGAAACTTGGGTCATTTTTATTTCAGACCTATCGGAATCTTCTCTGTCGTTTCTGCATAATCACACGAGTAAGCAAAACAATATATTCCTCTCACCTTGCCGTTTTATGTTCCGTTCTGGATTTCTTGGTGAATTTGCATGTTTAACCATTAATTTTATTTTTAAATTTCCGTTTAGCAAGGCCAGCCGTTTTTAAAATAACTGTATTTTTGGAGAAGCATCAGTAATTTTATTTTTACTTTCTTCGTGGACATGAATAAAAAATTCGTTGATGACATGCTTCACTGGCATATAATCATATAAGAAATTAAAAAATTTAAAAAGACGTTCGCATAATAATAAAAGTAATAATTTATACAAAAAATATGGAGAATGATTTGTTATGGTAATGATCTAGTTAATGTAAGCAATATTACCTTAATAACACAGAAATGAGGCAACCTAGATCACTACATAAAACCATTATGGCCAAGTTCGGTTTTTGGCAAGGCGAAATCGGCAATACTCGTTTTATACGTTAACCTCAATTGATTTGTCTTTGCGTAACTTGTTCATGTAACATCGTTCTGAGCTTGTTAATTGCAATATTTTGTAGTTCATTATTTTTATGCTACTTCGAGTTTTACTGTTTACTCTTCTAGAATTGCTACCTGTTTTTAGTACACGATTTCAATTTTCTAATATTTAAAAAAGAGCCATAATTTGGGCAAACTTCTGTTGAAGCTTTTGAATCAATTTATTATTATATTCCTTTAAAATTTATCAAAAAGGTATCCCTAGATTGTCCTATCGACTCGCCGGATCTTGTCGCCTGTCTATCTGCTCTGAGTCAATTGGCTTTGCAGTTGCCTCATCAGTATACCAGTGAATTGCGCCATTTGATTACTAAACGTCTTGTTGGCGAACTGCTGCAGCGAGATGATAATTTGGATGATTCTGAAACTAATGACCCAGTTCTTGAGAGCTCCATAGTCGACCTTAGTACTATTGCATCACCTGTCTTAAAACAGGGACGATCACATTCTGAACTAGCTGTCGTGTCCTTTACAGATCTTGTTTCTGCTTCAGCTGTTAAATCCCCTTCAGGTAGCCAATTCTTAACGTTTTACCCGTTTATATGTTGTTTTATAAATTTTCGTTTTTGTCGATTGAACTCCTTGTAACAAATATTTGCAATTTTCTTCTGTTATGCATCACTCAAAAATATTCATGAAAATAAAATTTCGTGTTCCCAATAGCTTGTTCCATAAGAGTCTTTGCTGATGTGAAAATTCACAGGGCCACTCCACTAATCATCGTTATCATCATGATGAAGGATTGTAATACAAAAATCATTATTAACGGTTGATTCACTGTCATAGAACCATGAGAAGAAAAAAATTTTATTAGGAAGCAAAACTGAGAGAAAACAGAAAATTTGCAAAAATAGAAATATTCACAATAGTTAAATTAATAATTTTGACAAAAAGGCTTTTTAAATGAGTAATCTATGACGGGGAGGATCTAGTTAATATTAGTATATTTAACCAGATATCACCTAGGCAGATTTAAGGTAAGGCAACATCGGCAATACAGCTTCCTTGTTCTTTTCAATATATCGCGTCATAAAAAATCCACTGTAAACCCTGTCCACCTGAAAAATTCCCATAGATTTTCGCCTATTCGAGATTTGTTGTTGAAAGCACGATGCTGAGGGATAATTTTATTTGCCTCAGATAACGGTGCCAAGCCATTGCATCGCTGGCCTATTTCTACAATTCTAGTCATTCATAGAAATGGTCTCGGTATCCAAGCAAAATGTTTGTAAGAATCTCTCTTAAGCAATGTCTCTGTCAGCGCAGACGGTGTTCTCCACCGAAATGGAGCGCTGTTGAAACATTGAAATGCAACCGGATAGAACTAGCGGGCTCGTAGGCTTTGTTAATGATTAATGTGTCCTGATGCTCAGCTATCACTGGCACAAATCAAACTGAGCTTATAAATTTTGTCGCGAAACAGCCCAGGCGATAGTGACTTTGTCACTTAACTCCCATTTGTGGGCAGCATATAAAAAGGCTACAAGTCTACTTACCTTCAATATCTTGAACCTGATGCTTTCAGTTGTATATGTACACTGGCGTGGTGAGGGGACACCACTTGTGCCAAATTCCCAAGAAACTCCATGAAATGTCACTGGAGCCGGCTTATCCTCCAAAAGGAGTAAGCCGCAGTAAAGTAAAGTAAGTACACTGGCGTTTACAGAATGGTTTATATAATTTAATAAAGGTAGCTTAAGCAATGGTAACAAATTAACGATTATCGGCAGTAGGTGTACCAGATTTCTCCGGTAGGCCCAAGTAAGTGAAATTTTTGACAAAAAGTACCTGTGCACCCTTTAACACATTTTCATGCCTCTGATCGATTGCTTATAAAGAACAGATTAAAAATTTGTGCCACTATGTCAGCTTTTAAATGTAGGCGTAAGGACTTACGGAAGGCAGAGTTTGGTGTATGATTAGTGTATTTTAGTCTTCACGATGCTTCACCAGTTGAATGCTATATCGTGCTGATGGAAATTAGACATGGTGGACAGTTCTGTTACCTCGAATAAGATGATTCGTAATGGTTCGTTGTCGACGGCGAAATGAACGAATCCATCATTATTGACGCAAAGAATATTTCTCCATGCTTTTTTTGATCGATGACATCATTTGCTTGGACTACGTGCATTCATCATTGCCATAATAGACATAAAGTTATTTACATTTAAAAACATGTATTATTGCAACTACTACTAATACACAGATTAAACAAGCGTAGTATACTAATGTTTCATCATCATCATCATCATGACAAAAACAACAGTCTTTAAAAATTCATACTTTACTGCCATATAACCAAAAACAAATTATTTTTTTAAAATTTACATTTAAAAACCCAAATTGTAATTTAAAACAGGCAAAAATTTATAATTAAAGGGTGATTCATGATGCAAGGATCTAATTCTGGTGGAAATAGTTAGCTAGGTAACACAGAAATGAGGCAGCCTAGACGCCTACACACACCATTCAATCAATAAGCTTAAAGTCAAGGCAACGTTGGCAATAAAGCATCTTTAGGGTTTTCACCGTATCGCTTCATAAAAAAGATCTTATCTCATACTATGAAAAGGAAATTACGGAACTGATTCTGGTAGAAATCCACAACAAGATCGCCTTTCAGCTAAATTTGATGCCATATCACAAAAGTTTTAAAACCAAGAAATATAGTGCACACCTGGACTCAATCCTGGCAGACGAACGGGTCCAATATTACGCAATTTTACCGTAGTTGATATTAACTAATTATGTAATGGTAGAATCTGTCCCCAGTGGTTCTAACGTTATTTTTGTATTGTGAATAATCTTCGGGGAATACGTAAGACATAACCGAGCCTGTGCAGTTGATGGAGACTTATTTGTTTTTCTAACAAGGAGCACTTGTTGACCAGTCAAAACATACGACTACAGATGTTGTTGGCAACCTATGTGAGCTATTCTTCATAAACAACGGTGTTAGAATTCTTGCAAGCGTTTAGTCTCCTAATTTAATGGACCCAATTTCGCTAGCGTATTATAAAACTGCACTTAGTTACGCGTTTTACATACGAATTTTAGGGTTGAATAAAATACATTTCGCGATAAATGACGAAAGTTGAATAACGCTACTCGAAGTTTTGCTATATTCAAATTGACATCGTCATTCATATTGCCTGAGTTATTGATAATGCTGCCAAGATATGTAAACCTGTCAACTTCGTCCACTACCACAATCATGACAGGTGTGGGCTGTAAAATATCACTGGATCGACCGGTTAATGGTCCAAGCTACAAGAAATTAAAGTAAAATGGTGAATTGCGAAGCTGCCTCCTTAGTGCTGAAGCGAAATTCTCAGTGTTATATGCATATTTTGCTGCAACAGACCTTTGCAGGTCCTCGGGTCGTTCGGATAATAAACCTTGAATATTTTCTTTGTTTTCTATGGTCCTAATTTCTAATATGGTGCACTGTGTGAGAGACTGATTTACTTTCATGTTTTTATGTTTACGGAATTTCATCAAGGTGAAAGATGCATTTAAAACTGAATGTGTGGTGATAATGGTGAGCGATCGTTGGCTAGCTGCACAGTACATAGATTATAACTGAGTAGCACACACTTTCGACGTAGTGTAAGGCGATGTGTCACATGATGTCCTCCAGACTCCTAAAAATTGCATACTCAGGCTGATTTTATGTAAACCATTTATGGATGGCGTGATTGCATTCAAACCTGTCGTTAAAATTTGGAAACGTATGTCGACTCGGAGTATAAAGTTGCAATTTACGGATAGCTAAATAAATATAAAACTCAATATATGTAAGCAAGATCGAACAGCCGTATTTACAAGAAAAATTGAAATTTTTCTGAGAAAGATTTGAACTAGCCTCGATGGCGAAAAATTGAACTTGCTGTTAAGCACAGTATAGATAGGCTCCATACCTATTAGTAACTGAAAACCTCATAGATGCCAAGTCGTTTTCAGTCCTGAATGTTATTCACTTTATGATTATATTTTGTCAGTCATCCTCTTGACCTTTATGATCCTTTGAAAATGGTGTCAGGCAGATCTTCCTATTTTCATTAGTTGCAGCAAACTATGCAGCTTTATCCTTGGCATCAGAGGACACATAATTTGATTTTACTTTATCGCGCCTCGACCTTTCTTTAACAAAATGGAGACAGTGAAATCGAAACCGTGCCAAATCGGGTATTTTGAATTCACTCATGCGAGAGTAATTAAGCCTCACTGTTTTACCCGCAGTATACTCGACTTCAACAGCCAGGATCTGTCAATAATTTGAACTGATGACCATCTAAATAATGTCAAAACTATAGCACTGCACTCGATCATTAAGCTTTCGGCTATAATACCCAAACATCCTTACTAAATCCTTGTCTCTTTGTTGAACCACTGCCTCTATTGCAACATCTGAGGCATCTGTTATTAGCTCGAATAGCTTTTCCCAATCTACAGGTGCTAGTGTGCTTGTCACTTAGAATTTCCTTGGCCCTCTGGAATTTT